>CM076571.1:203284426-203542661 GCA_034641835.2 Pinus albicaulis | reverse complement strand
CTGGTGTCAAAGTGAAGTTCACTCCAGCAAGATTTACATGACCATCACGCAAATGTAGGACAAATAAGCGAACCAACTCTAGATGGTGTTTAATCTGAGATATCATTTCACAATACCGAAAACATGAATGTTGTTGAAAGCATGTCATTGCAAGCGGGAAAGCCTGCAATTGAGCCAAAGAAGTAGGCTCCTCCCTGACGTGCCTGCCACTCTTATGATACCTCCTCAGTACATTTAGCTCTGCAGTTGAATCACTGTCCTGCTCATATCCCTGCTCATATGATGAATTTGTCTCTAACATGATGCTGAAAGCAAGGTGTTTAACAAGTATGCGCTGATATATGTATGGTGAAAAAAATAATTTGGTGTATGCTTTGATGCCAAATGTGTCACATATATGATAAGATGCTATGAAGAAATATCACAGTGGGAAAAGGACTCTCAAATGAGATTTAAGTGTGAGGACAGTCACTGTTTGGGGGACTTAGGGATTTGGGGATTTATAAGTAATGGGAATGAGTGATAGTGATGGGGGGTAATTTAGGAACAAGAGTCCATGAAATGGGAATATATAAATGAAATCAAAGACATAAAGACAGCCCTTGAATATCATGGAAACTAGGAATTTATCAATGAAGGGAAGTGGTGACAAATGATAGGGTCTAAGGATTCAAAAACATGGGAATAAAAGGGAAAAAGGGATATGGGACAGTGGTATGACAATGTGATAGTACTAGCAGTGAAAATAATGATAATAATGACAAGAGCTCACATGACAGTGGAATAAGAGTTTAAGCACCAATATTCAACTTTCAATCACTTCTTTTCAAACCCTTGGGAGAAAATTTCAATATGGGTATAGGGTTTTTTCTTTCACCAATTAAGCTCTTGAATTTCACCTTCAAATGATACCCAACAAGAATTTAAACTCAGATGGTAAGCGCACACAACTTACTTGGAGGCAAATGCACTGAATTGATTTGAGTTTGGAGCAAGAATGACGATTTTTAAGCCTGTTGAGCCTATGCGCCGCGCGCAACCCCAATGCGCCACACTCAGTGGGTGCACCGCGCCCGTAGAAATTTTCACTACGTTTTCCGGCTCCACGCGCCGCTTCGCGCCTATGCGCCGCACCTATGCCCAATGCGCCGTGCGCAACTTAACACACAGTCGGCCTTTCTCAAAACACAGTTTGGTCTTCAACTTTCAAATTCGATTTCTCTATGAGATTTTCTGAATGCCTCTTGATGTAAGTGAATAAATAACCTTGAGAAATATCTTGAAAAGAGATGGTTTTGATTTTTACTTCGTCAAAACCCATTTTTTAATGTTTTTTACCTTTGGCACTTTTCATTGAATACAACTTTGTCCTTTTGTTTTCTTACTGAATTTCTGAGTTTTATATGATGAAATTGGTTGATTTTTGCAGGGCTGGTAGCATTGATGCTTGGCAAAGGAGGACCAGAGTTTTCATGGTGAAGAATTTCATGGTGGAAAAATACATATTATTACAAAAAAAAATTTGACAATTTCTTATTCAAAACAGAGTTTTGAACAAGAAATGTCCTCGAGCATGTTTGATAATGAAAATTTTGAACTGAAAACTTATGGAAAACCTCCTCATGGCCTGCGAGAATTATTTAACATCTCAGAAGACTAAACCCTAGACTCAGAAACTAAATGACTCTTTTTGACCAAAATGGCATCTATTACTGCAAATGACTTGAAATGAACTTTGATGATTTTGGAAAAATTTTGACCAACCCAGTAGGTACAAACATGAGGGAAACAAGAAAAAACCAAACCCTTCCGTCAGTCAATGGCATGCCCCTAACAGAATGCAAATGAATGAGCGGAATGAGACACCTAAACAATGAAATGCAATAACATAAATGATCACTGATGGAGGGTTGTAAAGACCGACTCTAACATTGGCTCCAATGGGGATGGTAGCTCCTTGGAGGTGCCAAGAATGACAGATATTTGGGAAAGCAGACCAGTGCCTTCGTCTATTGGATAATGGAGTCAAAAACTTCAAACCCAAAACAACTCATACCAATCCAAAACATATGCATATTGCAATATGTACATAAACCAATACCAGAAGCTGAACTGCTGCCTTGGGCAGCTTATTTATGCACAAACCTACCCTACTTTGCTGAAAAACCAATAGATCAAGTAACGCTGTAATGCCAGATCAACCAATCAAGTAACTGTGACAAGGATGCTGCTTGAGAGTGCTTCAACCAAGACACAGATGCAATTGCTGGCAGCCATACATGCACATAATGAGTCTGGTTATGTAAAAGACAATTTGATCTATCATTCAAACTGAAAAACATTTCCATGTACGTTGCAATAGGATTGCAAAAGCCAGACTCTGTTTGCTGCCCCAACTCCAAAATACATACTTCTAGCTACACACTGTCAATGCAAACATCCACGGGAAGCTCTATTGTTTCTTGTTTTGAAGGAGGGAGAGTTTCCAAGAACTTTTTGGGATCTCGGAATTCATATGATTGGATCTGATCATTTAAATACTAAATCTCCTCCTCAAATCTTTCAACAAGTAACTCGCAGAAACCAGTTTTAGCTTCAGGAGGAAACTTCGGGGATTTCAAACATTGAAGCACAGCAATGAAAGATGCTTCATCAATTTCAAAATCCACTAGCTGATATCTAAATTCTTTTAAAGCTTCACAAAGACCAGGGTATGCCACATACCCTACCATTTTATTTTAGTGCATGAATGGATCAGTGAGCACTGAAATATCTGGATTGAGTTGGAGTCGCCAGGTGAATGTTTCAGCCTTCATATGTCTGAACGTTGTCCACCATCAACGATCAGATCTGAACTTGATACACGTATTGGGGCAAGACAATCTACAAGTCGAGTGTCACATTCACAAGCTATACCGGAGATTGACTGAAGCAGCGTTTATCTACTTCCGCTAATGCAAAGCAAAAGCGTTTCGAAAGCTACCTGGTGTAACTTCAGGCTCCGTCTGTAACTTATGAAACAAATAACACCAACAAGCAAACCATTTTCTCCCTAGTATGGTCACCACTATGTTAGTTCCCAAATCCACCTCAGGCTGAAATAAGGCAGAAGAAGGACAACACCAAACCACGCTCAGCCTCATAGCTAGCCCTACGAGGACAGGAGAGGGCTCTCTCCGGGTCAATCTCAATGAAAATATTCAAATGGGCTTGAGATGACGATAACAACAACTGATCTTAGGCTAGATAAACAAATAGGAGGGTTTGATTTTTATATTTAGGGGTTTTTGTTGAAAAAAGAGAAAAACAATTTTTGGGCTTGGGGATGAGGCCAAATTCTTGCAGAGTTCAAGTTGGGGCAGGGTAGGCAATGAATTTGATGTCTTAGATCAAATGAATGGATTGAAAATACTACTGAGGAGCTGAAGAGGGAAAGAGAGTGCAAGGATCCTCTTCAAACTGAAGAAGAACATAAAAAACTAAACAAAAGCTTAAGGCACAACACCAGCAAATCAATGAATTCTACCTCAATTACTCATTTGTTTAATTCAGAAGAATAGAGAAGGGAAATGGCATACATATAAAATTAATGAAACTTAAAAAAACATGAGAAGAACATCATCAAAACTCAGAAGCCACAAGGATCCCAACAAGTGCTGCAAAACTCTGGTCTTTCCTTTGCCAAAAACTGAAAATGGATGTACAATGAGGTGCCAAAATTTTCCCAAGTATCCAACCCTGAAAATGTCTCAGAAAATACAATATATAGACCATCCTAACCCCATCCCATGCCTCTAGGGGCCAAGCTCATCCTTCTAGGAGCTGTTTCAACCAATTCTAAACATGGAGCTAAAATCTAGGCAACCAAACAACTTGCCTCTATATGCTAGGAAATTGATCCATTCACTTAATTTTCACTTTTTAGTGAATGAATCCTCTATAACAAGTAAAAACATGTCAAATTTACATCATATTAATCAAATTACATCATGGTAGGTCAATCATCACATGAAAAAGTAAAACTAGTCAAAGCTGGGCGAATTTCTGAGCTGAAGAGTGAAAATGAGGCAAAATTTCTCTATGCGCCGCGCTCAATTTCTCTATGCATCGCGCCACTTTGGAGCTGCTTTTGAGGCACTTACTGAAGTTTAAATTGAGATCATGATAGCTCGTTGGAAAGCCCTAGATGTCTGCTATCCAACCCAAGTGGAATTTTTCAATTTGGATGTCATTTGCCCCTCCAAAACTACAATCGCCCAAGACTGGTTCCTGCTGGTGAAAAAAGTGGTAGAAAAGCCATTTTTGGAGTGTTTTTGGCCCTTTAGGCAGCCCAGAATTTGATGAAATGCTTCTTCCATTCCTGAACATTCATAATATATCATGAAAGACCCAAAAATGCAAAGTTTTCCTCCAGAAGATGTCCCAAACGTAAGCGCGCATCGGGCGGAAAAACATGTTTTGCAACCAAAATTTTCAAAAATGACAAAATATTCTCCAAATTTGCTGAAATTTGGACTGGAGGTCCATAATCAAGTAACATGCTCATCCAAAGAAGCTTCAGCCAAGATTTGGAGTGGATCCGGCCTTTTCCGACGTTTCAGTGCCTTTCTCAGCCTTGCCTTCAGGATCTTCATTTTTGCTTTGCAAACGTGCGTGCGGGCCCAATAGTGGTTTTCCATATGTCTGAGCATGTATTTGTCCCTATTTTACTTCGCCAAGAGCTTCTCTAGATGAATTTTGATGTGCGTAAGGCAAGTCTCTCGCTCAAATGGTGTCATGTCACATGGTCTCTTCCGGGCCAATGCACGGTCTTCACGGATTTGCCGCAACTCTATGAGTGTCTTCTGATCCTCCAGTTGTTTATTACACTGCTCCAAGTAATCTATAACCCACTGAGCTCTCTGCAACTTCACAGTCAAAGTATCAATCTCAACCTTTTGTTCCTGGATGATCTCTTTCAGCTTTGAGCTAGGAGAGCTCGCATCAACATCGATCAAAGTAAAATCAGTATCTTGGCCTCGCGAGGGGCCCTCATCGTGCATAGGCTTCTTGCCTCTGTCCTGTACCTGTGCTGATGTAGAAGGCGAGACCCCTTCCACACCATGCGGAGATAGTGCTCGCGCTGCTGATGAAGGTAACGAGACCCCTTCCACCCCTGGTGGAGATAATACTCGTCGTGATGCCGCAAATAAGGCTCTGTGGCCTCTCTGATATGTCACACACACTGGAACACTGATATGCTCTGTCTCAGGAATCTCAAAGTGATGCGAAGGCTCTGCCTCATCATGAACAATCTCGGGAGGAGGCTGGGGGGCTGAAAAGAAGTCACGAGAAATGAACTGATCCCATGTGATGCCCTGCAAACCAAGCTGATGTACCACAATGATTTTGATGAGCGCATAATGATAGATGCTTTTATGTTGCTGCTTTGGAGTCTTCTTCTGCACGAGGGTAGTCATTCGCTCTATGTTTCGGCACATGAAGTATGGAATATTCATCATTCGCACTCTCGTGAAATGCATCAAAAGTATGATATGATATGCATAAAGGCGCGAGAATCTACCCTCACAGCTGAAATATCTAATGATGAGCTTCATTAATGGCGCATAGGACTCCTTCAGAAACCGAAACGAGAATACCCTGCTCAAATGCCTCGAATATCCTGGCCTGATGTAAGGTTCATAATATGCTCTATCCAGCTACTGTCTTTTATTCCACTCCTCACCAATGTTCGGTATCCCGGTCGCCTCAGAAATAGCCTCTGGTGTCAAAGTGAAGTTCACTCCAGCAAGATTTACATGACCATCACGCAAATGTAGGACAAATAAGCGAACCAACTCTGGATGGTTTTGAATCTGAGATATCATTTCACAATACCGAAAACATGAATGTTGCTGAAAGCATGTCATTGCAAGCGGGCAGACCTGCAATTGATCCAAAGAAGTAGGTTCCTCCCTGACGTGCCTGCCACTCTTATGAGACCTCCTCGGTACATTTAGCTCTGCGGTTGAATCACTGTCCTGCTCATATCCCTGCTCATATGATGAATTTGTCTCTGACATGATGCTGAAAGCAAAGGTGTTTAACAGGTATGCGCTGATATATGTATGGTGAAAACAATAATTTGGTGTATGCTTTGATGCCAAATGTGTCACATATATGATAAGATGCTATGAAGAAATATCACAGTGGGAAAAGGACTGTCAAATGAGATTTAAGTGTGAGGACAGTCACTATTTGGGGGACTTAGGGATTTGGGGATTTATAAGTAATGGGAATGAGTGATAGTGATGGGGGGTAGTTTAGGAACAAGAGTCCATGAAATGGGAATATATAAATGAAATCAAAGACATAAAGACAGCCCTTGAATATCAAAAACATAAAGACATAAAGACAAATGATAGGGTTTAAGGATTCAAAAACATGGGAATAAAAGGGAAAAAGGGATATGGGACAGTGGTATGACAGTGTGATAGTACTAGCAGTGAAAATAATGATAATAATGACAAGAGCTCACATGACAGTGGAATAAGAGTTTAAGCACCAAAATTCAACTTTCAATCACTTCTTTTCAAACCCTTGGGAGAAAATTTCAATATGGGTATACGGTTTTTTCTTTCACCAATTAAGCTCTTGAATTTCACCTTCAAATGACACCCAACAAGAATTTAAACTCAGATGGTAAGTGCACACAACTTACTTGGAGGAAAATGCACTGAATTGATTTGAGTTTGGAGCAAGAATGACGATTTTTAAGCCTGTTGAGCCTGTGTGCCGCGCGCAACCCCAATGCGCTGCGCTCAGTGGGTGCGCCGCGCCCGTAGAAATTTTCACTGAGTTTTCCGGCTCCACGCGCCGTGTCGCGCCTATGCCCAATGCGCCGGCACGCAACTTAACACACAGTCGACCTTTCTCAAAACACAGTTTGGTCTTCAACTTTAAAATTCGATTTCTCTATGAGATTTTCTGAATGCCTCTTGATGTAAATGAATAAATGACCTTGAGAAATATGTTGAAAAGAGATGGTTTTGATTTTTACTTCGTCAAAACCCATTTTTTAATGTTTTTTACCTTTGGCACTTTTCACTGAATACAACTTTGTCCTTTTGTTTTCTTACTAACTTTCTGAGTTTTATATGATGAAATTGGTTGATTTTTGCAGGGCTGGTAGCATTGATCCTTAGAAAAGGAGGACCAGAGTTTTCATGGTGAAGAATTTAATGGTGGAAAAATACATATTATTACAAAAACAAATTTTGACAATTTCTTATTCAAAACAGAGTTTTGAACAAGAAATGTCCTCGGGCATGTTTGATAATGAACATTTTGAACTGAAAACTTATGGAAAACCTCCTCATGGCCTGCGGGCATTATTTAACATCTCAGAAGACTAAACCCTAGACTCAGAAACTAAATGACTCTTTTTGACCAAAATGGCATCTATTACTGCAAATGACTTGAAATGAACTTTGATGATTTTGGAAAAATTTTGACCAACCCAGCAGGTACAAACATGAAGGAAACAAGAAAAAACCAAACCCTTCCGTCATTCAATGGCATGCCCCTAACGGAATGCAGATGAATGAGCGGAATGAGACACCTAAACAATGAAATGCAATAAGAGAAATGATCACTGACGGAGGGCTGTAAAGACCGACTCTAACAGGGTTGACAATGTATTATTGCAAGTTTCTTAAGAATTTTGGGGAAAATAGGAGCACCTATAACAACTTTATTGAATAAAGATGCATTATTTTGGACTCCAGAAGCAACTAAGTCCTTTGAACATCTTAAAGAGGAAATGCGCCAAGCTTTGGTTTTAACTACTCCAGACTTCACAAAAAGCTTTATGGTGGAATGTGATAACTCAAATGATTTCCTCCAAACTTTAAGACCTAAGCAGTAATGTAGTTCACCAATATTATTTATCTCAAATACCTATAACAATTGACTTTAATTTATTCAATCAATTTGGATGCACTGCTTGTTATGATAAGATCATCAACGTGCAAAAAAATTCCCATCTTCATCTTTCTTGATATATAGGTTAGGATCACTTTTACTTCTAAAAAAAAAATCATAAAAGAAAGAATCAATTTCACGTACCAATATCTTCATGCTTGTTTTAAACGTTATAAATATTTATTTAACTTGCAAACAAGATGCTCTTGTCCATTCTTTACAAACACTTCAGGATGAACCAAATAAACTTATTTTTCTAATCACCATTCAAAAAAGAAGATTTAACATTTCACTAATACATTTTCCAATTATGTTTTGTAGCTAATGTAATCATGACTATAATTGCGTTCAACTTAGCTACAAGTGAAAAATTATTTTCATAATAAATTCCCTCTTTTTATGAATAACCTTTTGTAACCATTTTTGTTTTATACTTATCAATACTTCCGTCAACATTAAACTTGGGTTCATACAACCATTTTCATCCCATGGGAAATTTATTTTTAGGCAATTGTGTTAATTAGCATGTGTCATTCTTCATTATAGAGTTATATCCTTCATTCATTCCATCTTTCCATTCTTTATATTCCTTATCTTATTCATAACTTGAAGGTTCCACAACATTCGTTATGTGAGACACTAGTGCATAATGTTTATACCTTGTAGGTGCCTGAATTTGATGGGATGACCTCCTTGGAGTTTTACTACTTTCATCTTTATTTATTATTTGTGGAGTCTCTTCACCTTTTATTGGAGTGTCATGGCTGCTTGCTTCTTGTTGTTGTTGAACCTATACCTATTCATGTTCCTATTCAACACTTGTATCTATTGTGACATAATCATCAATATCATGCCTTACACACGTATTGTTCATTTTATCACCTTCATTTGCATTTTCATGAAACACCACATCCCTACATGCAAGAAATCTATGTCAACTAGGATCAAACAACTTTTATGCCTTTTTATCATCACAATAACCAATAAATGTGCACTTAATTAACTTTGAGTCAAAAAACTTCTTTCATCTTCTGGAATATGAGAAAATGCATCGAACCCAAAAACGTTTAACTGACTCACTTTTGGTTTATACTCATAAAATTCTTCAAATGGTGTTTTAAGATCTAAGATTTTGGTTGGACTCCTATTTTTCAAATAAACAATCGTATTAATGGATTCAGCCCAAAATCCATTAGAGACATCCTTACCTTAAAGCTTACTATGTGCACATTCCACTAATGTTTTGTTTTTCGTCTCAACAACTCCATTTTTCTAAGGTGTATGTGGCACTGTAAATTGTTGCAAAAATCCGTTTCTTTTACAGTATTGATTAAATTCTCTTTATTTATATCCCCCCCTCATCAGATCTAATAATTTTGATGCATTTGCAAGTTTTTTTCCACCATACTTTTGAATTCTATAAAGTACTAAAATTCATCACTCTTCTTTCTTATGAAATAGGCCAATGTATACCTAGATCTATCATAAAAAAATAATAAAATACCATGCCCCACCGAGAAATCTGGTTTGCATAGGATCCATATATTAATATGAATCAATTCAAGTATTTCCATTTTTCTTTTCTCTTTATATACAAGAAATTCCTTTCTACGCTGCTTGCAAAGTGCACATGCTTCACATTCTACATGATCATTCTTCATAACAGGAAGACCTTCAACCATTGTATTATTTTGAAGTAACATTAAATAATTGGGATTTAAATTCCCATACCTTTTATGCCATAACTCTTCTTTTGACATTGTTGAAGATGCCAATGCTTGATGACCCTTCCTAGTCACATCTAGCTTATAGAATCCTCCAAATTTGGTACCTGTGTCAACAACCTTGTAGTGATTAGGATGTCTTTAACAACACACATTGATTTAATGAATTCCACCTTCAAATCTTTGTCAGCAATAGTATAAACATAAATTAGATTATTTTTAATACCAAGAACATACATCACATTATGAACCTATCTATTTTTTCCATTAGAAAATTCACACATATTACTCCATAACCTTGAACTTTAACTGATCTATTATCTCCTAGATAAACATATGTTCCATCAGTGTTCTCATAATATTCAACAAACCAATCCTTATTTTAAGCCATATGGAGTGATGCATCATAATCAATGAACCAAGCATTCACATCATTAGTCTCCATAGACAATGCAACATAAAAAAAAAACAATCTAATATTTTAAAACCATCTCTGATTCAGGCATTTTTGTCCACAAATTTTTCATTATGATTTTTGTTTCTTTGCTTATACTCATTATAATTTATTATATAACAATCTTTAGCATGATTTCCAGGTTTGCCACAATAATAATAATCATCATTTCTCTTATCATCAACTAGAATTTTAGATTGTGACATACCTTTTTGCCTTGCTTGAAACATTCCTCCTTTGTTCTTATCCCATGGTTTACCTCTAAATGGTTGTTTACCCTTGGTTATCAATGCCAGATCTAAATTTTTTGCACCAAATTGTAATTTTTCATCCTCTCCTCCTCTTATAGAAGAATACCTTTCAATTCATGAAATGTAGGGGGTTTGTCTCTAGTTGAAAGACTTGAAACAAAAAATTTGATAATGTTGCACTAAGCCATTCAATGTGATTGTCACCAAGTGAGTACTAGACCCCTTTTCACCAATATCTCCTAAATTATCACTTAGATATTTGACAAGGGAAATGATATTGCATTTTTTAAATACACGTTTTAGTTTTCAAAATTAAACTATTTTTTGTATTCATTGTTTCATATAAAACCTTGAGCACATCCCATGTTTCTTGGATGTTTTACAATCTCTGATATGAGGTACAATGTTGTCATTTATGGGAATTCACAACAACACCTCTTTTTTTTGTTTCTCATTTCTCCCAATTTGAAACAAAGGCTGCAACAATGGTTTTGGGCTCATCTCCACTAACAATTTATCATAAATGATAACCCTCAATAATTTTCAATAACTTGAATTTCCAAGTGACATATTTTCCTCCATCAAGTTTTGAGGACTCATTCAAATAAGTATTGACCAAGGCATTTTACATTGTTTTGAAGAAATATAAATTCAAGCTTCAAGTCAAAAATAAAGTCAATTATAAAAAAATAAAAAACACATCTTATTTATCTTTTTTACCCAAGGAAAAAAATACCACTCATAATAATCACCACAAATTAATTTATGAACCATAAAAATTTCTACAAAAAACTCTTTTTCTTTTTTTAAACTCCTTTCAACATTAAAAAAAACCAAATATATTAAATCTTTATCACTCCACACACACAATTTAACTCAAAATTTATAACACAATCACCATAAATCTCCTTGTAATAAACTTCACATCACAAAAACACTTCTCTACCAAAAAAAAAAACTGTATACCACATGTTACATTACTTTTAAGAGAAATGAAAATTGGACTATTCAAAGTGGCAGAAAAACACTCACAAAGATTAAGCGATGATGACTTATGGCAATGGCATTTCCTTAATTTATCTGTGATTTCCTCTAAAAATGTAGAAATTATATAACATATGCATGTATATATCCAGATTCTCCTGATCTAACAATATTTTTTCTTCTTGCTAAATACAGAATCCTTCCACTGTTAATATTTTGTGGAAATTTAAACTCAATTGCAAACACATGAAGCAATAAAAACAATCTCACATAACCAGTTCTTTAACGGGAAAGCCTGAAGCTAGAAACCCCAACTATCATATATTATGTATCATGGAGATCATGTAAAATTCTCATACAAAGCTTAGTACATCAAGCTCTCAGTACAATCAATCTTCACACACTAACATGAAGAAATCTGCAAATCCATGCACTGATTTGTTGCCACCTGATATCCTGCCTCCACTACGCAATCCCTGCTGAAGAAGACCCCCGAATGAATTCAAATTGGCCTTTCCTTGACTGCACAATCATCATTGGCAAATCCAATGTATGTGTGATGCAATCAATGCATCACTATAGTCACAACAGTTAGTTCGTCTCACCCTTTCACCTACCTCTCCACTGGGTCTCCACTAGAACTGAAATGCACTGTAGTTAACTACTGTATTTGTTCAGTTGATTAGTGAGTTATTATTTGTGAATTAATTAACTAATTAATTCACTCCACTCTCACTAGTGTATCATTCAGTTAGACTAGATACAACTAGCTCAACTAAGTTTAACTCCAATAACTGAGTTAAAATGAATAAAAACTCCATGAACTACTCTTCCAACTCTGTCATAACTTTGCCACTTCAGTTCTAACTGAGTCCTCCATGCATGAACCACCAGTAAACCCTAGGAATTGTGTAATTCCTTCAGCCTATTGATTTTCCAAATCTGTATACTGAAATAAAGTGCTTCAAGAGAATAAGTTGATATTTAGAGTGTGATTATTATTAAGGGCTAATAATAATCGACACATTTATTTTTAGATCGATGGTCCATAAATAGACTTCGCCCAATATTCTAAAAATAAAATTTCTTCTATTTTTCCAACTTGACCAACCATCCACAAATAGCATCCTGCAACTTATGAAATATGATCACCATGTCTAAAAATAGACTTGCACTTAAAAATAGCCTGTGGGCCCACTTAGTGAACGTGACTAATTTTCACTAAGTTTCATCATCTTGTTGAATAACAATAGAAAATTTCACAGTGGTGGTGTTTATTCAATTTGATGTCTCAAATTGCTATCATGAATTATCAACCAAGGTTGGTAATTCATGATAGCAATTCATGATTTATGCTGATTGAAATTGAAAGCAAGTACAAAGCATACTAAAGGAAACTATGATTGTTCTTGTATGACCGAATACCAAAATTTGATCCAATTGGAAAATGACAGAGCCACTTTCTTGAGACGACTTAGCGAGCACAAGATTACACATCTAATTGGAAAATTAATCTAAGAAAGCATTCGTGAAATTAATCTATAAAACAGTAAGAAAATTAAGCTATGAATTGACAGGAATCTAACTTTTAAATTGATGTGAAATTAACTATGAATTGACAAGAACAGAAATAACGAATGAACAGGAAATTAAATAATGAAATTCAAACTACAAAAAAACTAAAAACGTCCTTTATGTGTAGGGGGCCTCTGCAACAGAATGAGTCAAAAATATAATGGACTACACGCACATCAAAGGATCTGGAACTGGTCTTCTTATTATAAAAAAAGTTTCAAAATCATACATTCAATTATGAAAATTAGGACTGTTTCCCGGTTTCAAAAGACCGGTATTTAAACAAGTTTCAGATTTAATTGTTGGAGGCGTTTATGCTTATAGACAACAACTAGAACTGAAATTAGAATTCTATATAGAAGAAAAATCTTTAATGGTCGTCTCTCAATTTGTTACATCAGAGCAAATCGAGAGTATTTTGTTCGCAGATCTTGTTCACTGATCAACCTTGACCGCTAGCATAGACACGTTTTCTCTTCAAATTCAAATAGGTGGATGGGATATGATCCATGTGTGGATCATTCTAGAGATACCCATATGATCAATTTCCTTATTTTATTCTCAAAACCTGTCAAACCATAACAATAGCTGCAGAAACAACGATTAGCTGCAAAATTGCACACATTATGTAGCTAGTTATAGAAATTCATTCAAATAACAAGAAACATCATAATATAAATTAGAGATCATTTAAATTATTTCTCTGATATGGAATATTTCAATTATCATTTATTGGAGTCATGAGTTTGTAAAAAGGAAGGAAGAAATGATGAAAAATGGCGTCAAAATAGGAACAATTTTGAGGTTCAACATACCCTTACTAAGAAACCATTGCATGTCCTCATGCAATTTGAAAAAAGTGAGCTTTCACCTCCTATTGCATTTTTTCTGATACCTCTGCTAATACATCCAACTTCCTCTTCTTTCCTTTACTTGAAGTGATTTCCAGTCTCGATTTTCTCATAAGGAGTTCGTACTTTAGGCTAATGACTTTGTTGTTCACAATTTTTTTTTTTTTCTTCAGCTCCTTATTCTTTTTATACCACAACCCCAAATGTAAGATAATGTTATCACTGATTACCTTCTCCAAGTTATTCTGTTCTTTCAGGGTTTCATTTTCCTGTTTAATTTTCCTGTTCAGTGTCTCCAGCTCATAAATTTCTTGCTTGAGGGTGTTTACCATAGGTTTTTATGGACTGATAGGCTACTCTTCTACACTTTGGTTTTCTTCTACATGTCTTTTCTCAAATGAATCAATATAGCCATATATCCCTTGTTGTGTTGGGTCAATTTCTCGAGATTTCCTGCTTGGACTGTGTACAGGACTATGTACAGGAGAATGTATAGGAATGTGTGCAAGAGAGATAATGATGGGTGATGGCACTTGAGTTTCTTCATCTAAATTAACAAATTCTGCCTCATGTGATGGTTTCCTCTTCAAGGTTTTACAAATTCTAGAGCTTCTCCTTCGCCGTGGAGGGTTTAAGTCTTCTACACTTGTAACTTTTCTCTTTTTCTCTTCATTACCTCTCTTTTTGACTCCACTATGTTTCTTATTTTTCATTAGATGTGCAATAGTGAGTTCTTCCTATTCTTTCCAAGGTTGAGGTGAGAATTTATTCTCAATGCATGTATCAACCTTTTTCCTTCTATTTTTTCTGGTTTTGTCATCCTTAGGTTGCTCTAGTTCATCTTGAAAGTGATTTATTCTTAGGAAACTTTCCGAGGAGTCTCCTACACTTTTTAGTTGGAATTCAAGAAGTATCTTTATAAGTACATGGTAGTGCATGGTATTTTATATGAATTGGACTCTTTTATGGACATTTGTCGACATTTTCTTTAGACTATTCAGCAGGAAGTACGGGAGGTTAATTTCTCCATCCTCCAAAAAGTTCATTAACAATCGGGCATGATAAAAAAACATACAATCAAATCTACCTTCGCAAGTAAAAAAAAATTGTAAAATTAAAAGCATATTTCTCCATTTAATTTTGAGTGCTCAGCTGGGAATTCCTTTCTTGTAGATAGAAGTGTCCATACTTGTATTATTCACTATGAATTTCCCTTTTTTTAAACCATCTCTCCCTAGTTCTCGGGAGTTTTGTAGCTTCGACCACAAAGGATTTTGTCACTGAGAATTTTATATCTCCAATTTTGACCTATGTCCCATTGAAAGATCTTGCAAAGGAATTGGTGACCTATTTATGGAACCCATAAAAATTCTCTATAAACCGGAGCCATTGCACCTTCTGTAACATGTCCTTTACCTGAGGATAAACCTCCATGAATTTTTCTCCCACAAGCTCAGTTCTCACTATCAGAACCATGTCTCTGTCATAAGGAGTTTCACCTTCATAACTGTTCTTCTTTGATCGAATGAATTGAGGTTGCAGATTTGGGTTACGGATGTCAAGGGTTTGTAGAGAAGTACAGGTGAAATAGATATTCGGCGAGGTTTTAAAGTAACATCGATGAGTGGGTTACGGAAGTAAGACATGACCGTTAATCATTAATGGGAAAATCAGTTATGAATTATTATGAGATATGATACAGATGTTGTGGTTGGATTGTGAAATTGTGATGTGAATTCGAATCAAAGATAATGAGGACATATTGAGGTAGCATATGACCATCTAAATTATATAAGATAATGTTTTTTGTCTTATTATTTAAACAAATTTTTGTAACATACCTTTAGAACTAACCTTTGTTGATCTTTTCTTTGTGTTGATTCCTCAAGTATCCTTTCAACATGATCTTCAATGGAGTTCTAAATTTCTTTTGTTCAGTATGTTTGCTTCAGTAGGTTGTAAGAAAATGTAGCAAAGCTGCAAAATGTGATGACAACTACAAAATCTCTTGAGAGCTGCAGAATTGTAGCAATTATGTAGCTACTTCTTTTATTTCTTCAAAGAAAAAAAAGGAACAAATATTTTGGGATTTTAGAATGGGAGAAATTATAAGATGCCAGAACTCTAATTTTCATCTTGTATTTTCTCTATAAGGATGCCAATCATTGATTGGTATTCATACTTATACAATTATTTTTTTATTTTATTTTTTTTAATAATATGTGTGTGTGTGTGTGTGTGTGTGTGAAAATAAAAAGAAGACTAAGTTGGGGAAAAAGAAAGATTCTTCTTCACCAACTTCATATCAGTATTGTCTTGAAAATTTCTGATAAATTCCTCCTTTGTAATTGGCTCATGATAGATTTTTATTCAATGTCCATTCACAAGAAGAGGTACATTTTCTTCATCAATTTTCCTTATCCTGACTACTCCATTGTAAAAGACTTTTTTGATCTCATAACGCCCAAGCCAGTGAGTTTGAAATTTTTCTTGGAAGTCTTTGAACTTTGAATCGAACAAAGTGCCCAATCTCATACTTGGAACTTTGTTTATTTTATGTACTTATCATGCCATCTAGACCTTTGTTGTTGGATTAAACTGATTCTTTGAACTACACCTTCCCTGATCTCATCAAGCTCATTAAGTTGCTCCATTCTGTGCTCCTGGGCTTGTGATAAATTAAGTCCTAATCTAACTGCTACCTTGAAGGTTTTGATCTGAAATTCTATAGGAAATAGGACTTGCTTCCCATAATCAATTTCATAGGGAATATTTCCTTGTGTATTCCTCCATGTAGTCCGATAGGTTTATAAGGCTTCAGGAAGCCTATCTTCCCAATCCTTCCTATGTAGATGTACAATATTTTTGAGGACTGCCTCGATCACTTTATTGGTGGACTCCACTTGACCATTTTCTTGTGGATGATATGGAATGGAATTTCTATGTTTAACCTTGTATTCATCCACAATCTTTTGCACCACCTTAGATGTAAACTGAGATCCTTGATCTATCAAAATTTCCCTTGGGACACCAAAATGAGTGAAACTATCCTCAAAGAGAAATGAAACTAAAAAAATTTCATTAGCAATATAAAGTGCTTTAGCCTCTACCCATTTGGTGACATAAACAGTGCAAACTAGAATGTACCTCTTTTGTCTTGATGGTGGATTGATTGGTCCAAAAAGATCCAGGGCCCATTTTTCAAATGGTTCGATGAGTATCTGAGGTTATAAGGGCATTTCATCTGTAGGAATAGGTTTCCCTATTATTTTGCAACTGTCACACCTTGTGACATACTCAACATCTTTAAAGATGGATGGATAATAATATCCTAAATGAAGGATTTTATAGGCAATCCCCTTATCAGCAAAGTGTCCACCACAAGGTTCATCGAAGCATGCCTTCAGAATTTCATGCATTTCATCTTCTCGAACACAACTTCTAATGATGAGATCTATACCTGTTTTATACAATTCATCATTAACCCATGAGTACAATGCACTTTTTTGAATAATTATTCTTTTCTCTATAGGAAACAAGTATGCTGGTAATTTTCCTGTAGTTAAGTAGTTAGCAATATCTGGAAACCATGGAGATTTAGTAGTTATTGCAAAGAGATATTCATCAGGAAAATTATCCTCTACTGGAGTATCATTATATTTTTTTTGAATTCTAGAAAATAAATCAGTAACTATGTTTTGTTTTCCACGGTGGTCTAGAATGGTGATGTTCAATTCTTGCAGAAGTAATAACCATCTTGTGATTCTGCTATTAGTGATAGATTTATTCATTAAGTACCTAATTGTAGAATGGTATGTGTGAATAAAGGTTTCATAGCTGGTGATGTAGTGTCTAAATTTGTTAATAACATGGACAACAGCTAGAAATTATTTTTTAGTTACACTGTAATTTAATTAGCAGGAGTCAAATTTTTACTTGTGTAATAGATGGCATAGGGGATAAAATATTTTTGTCCTAGTACAACACCCAGAGCTGTATCTGACGTATCTGTTGAAATGTGAAAATGTATTTTCCAATTTGGACCTATTAAGATGGGCGCTTCAGAATTTTTTTATTTTAAAGTTTCAAATGCCAATTGGCAATTAGGATTCCAAATAAATTCATAATCTTTGGTAAGAAATTTGAAGAATGGAGATGCTATTTTCGTGAAGTTTTCTATAAATCTTCTATAGCACCTTGTAAATCCTAGAAAACTTTTAACATCCTTTTGACAACTTGGAATTGATAATTTGGAGATGACTTCAACTTTAGATGAGTCTACTTTAATTCCATCCCCTGAAATGTGACGTCCTAAAACAATTCCTCTAGTAAAAATCATAAAGCATTTTTTATGACTTAATGAAATATTTGCTTCTTTGCATATTTTAAGAACCCTTTCCAAGTTTTCAAGGGCCTCTTCAAATGACTTTCCATAAACTATAAAATCATCCATATATACTTCCACACAATCATGTGTTAGATCAGAGAAAATTCCTAATACTACCATCTAGAACGTTGCAGGTGCATTGTACAATCCAAAAGGAAGTACTCGGTAGGCATAGGTTCCCCATGGATAGGTGAATATGGTTTTTTCTTAGTCTTCAGGTGCTACTTGAATTTGATTGTAACCATTAAAACCATCCAAAAATGAGAAATACTTCTTTCCTGCTAATGTATCCAATACTTGATCTATGAAAGGTAATCAGAAATGATCTTTTAGAGTAGCCTTATTCAACTCTCAATAATCAATGCATACGCTCCATTTACCATTATTTTTAGGTACAATCACCAAGGGAGAAACCTAAAGACCATCTAAAACTGGAGAAATGAAGTTTACATTCAACAAATTTTGCAATTCTTCTTTCACAATTTCCCTAAGATTTGGATTCATCCTTCTTAGAGGTTTTTTGATAGGCGTATAGTTTTCCTCAATGTAGATATCATGTATACGAGTCTCAGGACTAATTCCGCTCATGTCAATGTACTCCCATGCATATCCAGAAGAATGTTTTTGTAATGTTTTGATTAACTCTTCTTGTTGGAATTTTTCCAAGTTTTTGTTAATGTTTAAATATTTTCCTGGAAAGATTTCAATTGTAGAGTTACCAAATTCTTCCATAGAATATAAAGACATCTGTTTAGATGACAAGTATTCAATATTGCATTGTTCTTGAAAACTATAATCATCTTCAAATGTGAGGATGTTTCAAAGTTTTCTATTGAATTTAAGATTTGACTTTCTTCACTAATATGAGAAATAGTAAAGAGAGGTTGTATCTCACTGTCATCATCCATCCATTCGTCATCTCCTATTTCTGTTATGGTTTTTGCTCGAGGATATAGAGTGAATTTATTTGTTGAGTTGCAATAAAAAATAAACATATCACCGGATCTACAACTAATGAAATCATAAGTTGTAGCTAACCAAGGCCTTCCTAAATTTAATGGATGTCCCCCTAGGTTATTCTTGGGAGTTAGGATCATGAAGTCAAATGGATACTACCAAAAGTCTAAGGACACATATATGTCTTCTAATAGACCATCTCGCCAGATTACCGATCTGTCTACTAATTGCAATAATATTGGTGTATACTGAAGGTTTGGAAGCCTAAGTTGTTCCATAGTTTTATTTTTCATGATGTTGATGGCTGCTCCTAAGTCAATTAATGTATTTGGAATCTCAATTCCATTGATGTGTGTTTTTACAACTGGACTTCCTGGGTCCAAACATATTTTTATGGCTATTTTTCCCATCATAATGTTAACAATTTTTCCTACTAATTGAATCCTTTTTATTTCTTTCGTTTTCCTTCCTGATTTTTTCGTGCTCAACTCTCTTATATTTTTGGCTAGAACAGGAATCTCTTTAATGGCCTGTAACAAATGAATTTTGATACATACATTTTTCAATTCATCTAGAAAATCATAATTGGGCAATGTTATTTGTTTTTCTATCCCTCTATCAATTTGTAATATTTCAGGAAAAGGAGGGTTAGAAACAAATACTGAAGGTTTCTCTATTATAGGAGTTGAGTTTATTGGATCTTTTTGCTTTTAATTTTCATAATTTTGGTTCTGCTGAAGAGATGTCCCTTCTTTAGAACTTTTATTTTGTTTTAGAGAAATTTATTCATCAAAATCATCATTTTCTTGAAGAACAACAGAAGGCTTTTCCTTTCTAATATTCTACCAAATATAAGTTGGATATTGCTAATATCTAGTGGGGTAATCATGTTAGATGGAAATTTTTGTCCTTCTATGTTATAAGAATTTGGAGCATTTTTTTTATTTGGGTTTGCTAATGGTTGGGCAGGTAGTTGATTTGTTCTTTGTGGATATGGTAACGGCAATTGTTGATTCTAATTTTAGATTTGGGGTGGTTGATTTTGTTATGGAAAATGATGGGGAGGATAGTTTCGATAGGGTTTTGGATACCGGTGATATTAAGAATATTTGCCATAGTTATTTTGCATCCCTTGTGTTCAAGGTTGAGGCTTGAACCAAGGTTGTTACCATGATGAATTCCAATTATTTGGTGGGGGTTGATTATACCTTTGGTTATTAAACTCTTGAGTTTGTGGCCCCTGCCATGGTATTCTAGAGACAAAACAAAGAGGATCTACTGGAGATGGAGTTACTTATTCTTCTTGAAAGACAGCCTTAAAACCTGGTATTGAGGGATATTTTTTTGTTTCATGATTTTCTACATAATTAACACAATTCTCTATAACTTTTACATCAGGAAGACACTCTCTCAAAGCATGTTTATTTCTACATTTATGACATAAAATAGTTAAGGAATCAGTTTCAGACTTCTATTTGTTTTGTAATTTTAGGGTGTCTATTTGTTCACTGAGACTCCGTAAGATATTTGTCTTAAATTCATCAAGAATATTTCCAATTTCTAGCCTACTCACTATTCGAGTTGCGGATTTATTTATTCTAGAGAGAATATGATCTCTTGTATTTTTCCTAGTCTTTTATTTTCCTCTTGATAGATGAATGCACAATTCAACAATTTCAGGTAAGGGTAATTGATAGATATCTCCTTTTCCCATCATGTTAAGGATATCTATCAATTCATCTCTAATGGATTTCAATAAGAGAGATTTTAAAGTATCTTGATCTTGATGTTCCATCTTAGCTCTCTTGATATTATAATTGAATCTCTCAATTAGATCTTCTAAGTTTTCATCCTCTCTCTGCATCATTTTGAATACTTCATCCATCCTATTAATAGGTATGAAATAATCCATATATCTTTGAAAAAATGCACTTTTCATCTGATCCCATGTCCTAATATATTGTGTTATCAAACCCATGAACCATTTTAAAGTTGCACCCTTGAGTTTCGTAGGGAATAGCTTCAATTTTTTAGTCTTGTAAGTAGTCATAAGATCTACATAAGACTTCAAATTCAAATAGAAATGTTTTAGGATCCTCAGACCTTGAGGCCATCGAAATTGGGAAGGACAGAAGGTGAAATATTTTTCATTGTAAAATTTGTATCCTGATCAACTATAGGAAATCCAACAGAGTTAGTATCTCCTCTGCCTCTACCTCTTCCTCCATCTCTTCCTCCACCTCGTCCTCTACCTCTTCCTCCTCCTCTTAAGGCTTCTCCATTCAATTTCTCCATGGCCTTCTTCTTCTACCATTGTATATTCCTCAAAGCCAATGTATGGTTCTAGTTGTAGGGTTAATTTTTCTTCCTCTGGTTCTTCTATCAATGGAATATTGAATAAATTTTCTTCTTATTCTTCCTCACTAGGGATTTCTAACTCTTGAGCTAGAATATGTTCTCCTGTAGAGGTGAAAAAGGTTATTCCTTCTATTGAAGATCTAGGATCTTCTTCTTCTAAGAGTGTCTCAGTAGATGAAGTTGGAGAATCTCTTGGTTGGATATCTAATCTTAAGACTTCAGGAAGTCTATGTCCTGAGGTGAAAAATTGGATATGAGTTTGAGATGGTCATGTGGCACTACGTGGTCTTGGTGGGGTGAGTGGTGTTGTAGGAATCAAAATTATACCTATAGCTATGAATCTACCCCTAGATTCTCTTTCTCTACGCATGTCATTTTCTTTTAATGTAAGAAATAAGGCTTCCTAATTTCACTTCCCCCGTAACGACACAAAAATTTTTAGTCAATTTGATGTCTCAAATTGCTATCATGAATTATCGACCGAGGTTAGTAATTTGATGAAGTGATGTGCACTATATATGCTTAGGTAACCTTGTTATCCTACTTCGTTATGTATGTTTATATTTTTTTGGGGATTTTGTATCTTATGTCTAAAACTGGTCTAAGAAATGAAATCTTTAAATGCTAGTGAATAGTCAAATCTAAATGAATTTTAATGATGAAAACTAATTCTTGAAGAAGGAAGAAAATTAAATGTTGTTTTTATTCTAAAGAAATGAATTGAATTAAAAAATATTTTTAATGTAATATGAAATCTAAAAGAAAGAAGAAAATGAAATGTTCATTAACTAATCTAAATTGCATAAAAATAAATCAAATTTTGAATGATGTTAGTAGGCTGGTAAAACATCTATGAAAAATATCTAACTAGTTTAAAACATAGCACAATTCTAAATCTAATTGCATTCAAATGACAATATGAAATCATTTCATATCTTATCCATTGAGAGCTTTTAGTCCTATGAAAATAGAGCATTTGTTTGAAAACACAATTCTAATTTAATTCTATCCTAACTTAATCTAATTCTATTCCATGGATTGAAAGCATAAATCCTATTACTAAGAATTGAAATGTCGGTGCTGATTGAAATTGAAAGCAAGTAAAAAGCATATTAAAGGAAACTGTGATTGTTTTTGTATGACTGAATACCCAAATCTGATCCAATTGAAAAATGATAGAGCCACTTTCTTGAGATGACTTAGTGAGCACAAGATTACACAGCTAATTGGAAACTTAATCTAATAAATCATTCATGAAATTAATCTAAAAAATGGTAAGAAAATTAATCTATGAATTGACACGAATCTAAATATGAAAAAGATGTGAAATTAAATATGAATTGACAATAACAAAAATAACGAATCAACGAGAAATTAAATAACGAAATTCAAAGTACAAAACAACTAAAAACCTCCTTTCTGTTAAGGGGCCCTTTGCAACAATATGAGTCGAAAATCTAATGGACTACACATGCATCAAATGATCTCGAACTAGTCTTCTTATTATCAAAAACCTAGTTTCAAAAGCGTACACCGAATTATCAAAATTAGGACTGTTTCCCGGTTTCAAAAGACCGATATTTAAACAAGTTTCAGATTTAATTGTTTGAGGTGTTTCCACTTACGTATAACAACTAGAACTAAATTTAGAAGTCTATATAGAATAAATTCTTTAATGGTCATCTCTCTATTTTCTACGTCAGAGAAAATAGAGAGTATTTCGTTCGCATATCTTGTTCTTTAATTGACCTTGACCGCGAGCATAGGCATGTTTTCTCTTTGAATTCGAACAGGTGGATGAGATATGATCCATGTGTGGATCATTCCATGGATACCCATATGACCAATTTACTTATTTTATTCTCAAAACCTGTCAAACCAAAACAGTAGTTGCAGAAACAACGATTAGCTAGAAAATTGCACACATTCTGTAGCTAGTTGCATAAATTCATTTAAATAACAAGAAACAACATAATATAAAGTAAATATCATTTAAATGCTTTCTATGATATAGAATATGTCAATTATCATTGATTGGAGACATGAGTTTGTAAAAAGGAAGGAAGAAATGATGAAAAAGGGTGTCAAAATAAGAACAGTTTTGAGGTTCAACAGGTGGTCATAAGCTTCGACTCAATTTAATTTACTTGTATATGACCGCAGGCGGGCTACTCAAATGTTTATATTTATAGTATTTTCTTCACCCTTTACACATGCTCCATGCATCTCTTGCAAATTTAAAGCCCACACACGTAGATCCATGCCAGTCTCAGCCAACAAAGAACTACGTCACCCACTGTAATAGCTAGATCCATCCTTTGTAGGTTCTGATCAGTTGCAAACACTAATGTCCTAAAGACCCAACTGTTTTATGCCAAACACGATTAAATCTACAATTAATGAACCAATTAAAACCACTCTAGCCACATAAAACAAATAACATGCACAAAGCAATGTCACAACCCTTACAGATCTTGGCCCTCTCAGATTAGATTTATGTTTAATGGCTCTGCTACCATGAAATAATATGATAGATATGCATACAAAAAAACCATATTTTTGAATTGATTAAACTACTTTGGGGATCAGTACATTTAAGGCATACATAACCTTTTGGATAATCTTGATCCTAATAATGCAGATCACCAACTCATAGAAGTAACTACTAAAAGCATAACTCATCACACGACAACTCAATACAACTGGAAAACAACTCAACAACCCAATCACCTTTTTATACCCTATCGTTCCCAATCACCTTTCTAGACTATCATTTCTACATTATTCCAACATCTCCATTATCTCCAAGTGTAAACGTGTGAAATTTACTGCCTATTTTATCTTTTCTCCTTCTACCTTTATTACTTAAACCACTCTATATATATCTCTTCCCACCCCTTTGCCCTAGGCATTGTAGACTTACATAGTTCCCTATTTTATCTTTTCTCCTTCTACCATTATTACTTAATCCACTCTATATATATCTCTTCCCAGCCCCTTGCCCTAGGCCGTGTAGGCTCACTTAGCTCCCCATAAGCAAGGACTTGCTACTTGGAAGCCTCCCTTTTACAACTATGCATATCTAAGACTTTCAACCACAATTAGATAAAAAGTCTTCGCAATGACAATACTATGTTCTATGTTCTTAAAAAAAAAAGGTTTTTGTTTGGTTTTAACTTTTTGAATCATGTTCAATTTAATGAGGGTAATAATACAAATATTTAATGTAATCAATGTATCATTTCCTCACAAACATTGTCAAGTAGCAAAAATAGCATTATAAACAATATATTTAATTGAATATAAATGAAGAGGTGTTGTTAGATTGATATATGATCAACGAAGATTAACTATTAAATTGAGAACATAGTACTAACAATCTTTTTGATATATATGATCAATGAAGATTAACTATTAAGTTGAGAACATAGTACTAACAATTTTTTTATAGAAGTTTACTAATACCCACAAGTTTGATGTAAATGACAAACTTTCACATGATATAATTTTTGGTTTGAAAATGTACTAATCATTTGAAACTTTATTAATACCTACTACTCCTTTTAATGTAATAGAAAATCTTCACATTGTATCATAATTAACGCCTTAGCCCACATTCTATTCACTTTACCTAAGAGGGTGTTGTACTATAACCAATGTTACACAAAATATCATAAACTAACTGCCACTCTAATAACATAAAACTAATCACCTACTTAAAATTATATTAATGCTTCCTAAATTTATCAAGCAACACTACAAAACAACACTAATCATGTTGTTTTGATAGTTGAAGTACTCTTTTCAAATCAAGAGAGGGTGGGATTCATGCTCTATCAAGAAATGATTCATGGTATGGTATTTGGTAATTTTTACTTGATTGAGCGGAGAGACTTATAAGTATGTCATGTCCTAAAAAAATAATATAAATAATTTTCACTAACACTTTCGACTTATAAGTATGTCATGTCCTAAAAAAATAATATAAATAATTTTCACTAACACTTTCATTCTACTTGGTTCGTTGATATTTCACTTTTACTCTTTGAATAATAAATGAAGTATTTTGATGCCTATGTTAAATAATATAATTTTATATAACTTTAACAAGATAAACTCATTCTATAATGAGTGTGAAAAAACCAATCAATCCTAAATAATAAATAGCAAGGAAATCTAATTATAAACAAGGTGTTAATAATTAGCCGTTATATATCTGTATTAATTAAATAAATTAATTTATGATAATAAAAATTAATCAAATATATTTTTTAATAAAAGGATTAAAAATGGTATATAGAATATTAGAATAATTATAAAAAAAATTATAAAAAAAAAGTAATTTTTTATACCTAATATCTAATTTAATTTAATTAAAAAAAATGAAAAACAAATAAATAAATAAATAAAAAAGAAAGACTAACCTCGCGGTAAAATCAAGAGGAGAGGATCCGAATCATCCTTATTGAAATTTATTGCATGTTTCTCAATCTCAATTGAGAAGAAACATGCAATCAATCTTAAAAAAGGATGATGGTTGAAAAGCCCTCTCCTCTTACTTTCAGCCCTGTTTCCTTTTTCTATTTTTTTTTTTAATTAGTTTGTTTGTTTATTTATTTATTTATTATTAAACTAAATTAGATATTAGGTATCAAAATTACCTTATTTTCTTTTTATAATTTACTTGCTTATTTTGTTTTATTAATAATGACCTATTTTAATGATATATTTTATATTTAAATCTTTAAATATGAATTAAAATTTTTAATTAATTAATTTATATTAATAAAATCATTAAACTTATAATTATTTTAACATAGCTCTATGTTAATCTCTATAACTTTAGAGTACAATTTAAAGAATAAAAAAAACTACGCATTATTTTTTTCACAACTTTGCACCATAAAATTAATCCTCCTTCTGGAATTATGTTAGATCCATAGCTAAAATAGATATATGCTAATATCTATTAAATGTAATTATATTAGTTAATATGGTTTGATCTTGATACGCCTAGCAGTGAGGGTTGATTCCTGGCTTCACTCATGACGCTGTAAGGTTCCTACATCCAACTCTAACTAAAACCAACGATTTGAAATATGCCTTCCGCCGACGCCAAATCATCATCACGTATTGTCATGTCACACCATAATTATTACAAAATCATAAACATAGGTTGGCTTTTTACTAAAGACCGCAGGCAATTACAATGCCTCCCATAGCTTCAAGTATTTGTATATATACTTATACTGATAAAAGTATGTAATAAGAAACTAGCAGATTTTGATTAAAATTTACACTTCAATGCTACCACCATGTTTAACTTTATGGATAAGAAGTGGGATAGAAAGACAGATACAGAGCAGATTTTAATTTATGAAAAAACTGCTTTCCACAATAAAAAGAAGCATAGATTTACATATTATAAAGACGTGAACCGTTCATCATCTTGATGACAATTCACAAAACATTTTGAATCCTATATACTGCCAGTAAGGATACTTTTATGCAACAAAGTTAGAGGAACCCAATTCTCATTAAAAACAAAGCTATGGTACTGACAAATAAGAGTTCACACGATGGTCAAATTCAGAGTTGATTTTCATGTGCCCAGACTCTAAAAATGACGTAATTTCCAATCTACAGCATGTATTGATTTACTAGTCACACAGCAGAACCCAGGTTCTCGTAAATTACAAGTTATTATCAACAGTCTGTAGACAATCTATGATTAAACGGGTTATTATCAACAGTCTGTAGACAATCTATGATTAAACGGAAGATGCCACAGCTGTGTTTCCTTTTTTAGGCTGTGCTGTAGTTGTAGCGACATAGGTATCCTGGTAAGAACTATAATTTTCTGCGAAGAATCCACCTTGAATGAGAAAAATGTAGAAGAGCTTTGTTCCACACAGAATGATAAGAAATATCTCCAACGTTCTCTGCACACAAATACAAGGTACCAATATTAATATAAAGCGCCATTAATGATTAATCCAATAAGTAACTATTATGAGCAGAATCATTAATGATGAGATAACATCAGACCAGCTCTGAGTTTTGGCCGCCGATAGCGATCTCCTTGCATGCCAACCTGCAGTTTGTGTTGAAAAATAATTAGATCATCTGCCATCTTGATTGATTTCATAGAGGACTCAGATATAAATTATAATAATCCATATGAGCTCCAATTCCATAATGTTTTCACATATTATGTAGCTTTGTAGTTATTATATATACAAACCCCATGGCAAGTAGTGTCAAGGCCCAAGCTGCCATGGAAGATGCAGCACTAGAAGCCAAACTATGGGCAGTCGAAACTCGGAGGTGATGGAGCCCCGAAAGGCTTGAAGTAGCTCCTACAACGGCAGCTATCAAAGCA
Source organism: Pinus albicaulis (assembly GCA_034641835.2). Taxonomy (NCBI): domain Eukaryota; kingdom Viridiplantae; phylum Streptophyta; class Pinopsida; order Pinales; family Pinaceae; genus Pinus; species Pinus albicaulis. The sequence goes on along the minus strand of CM076571.1, from coordinate 203,514,776 downwards.
AAAATAACCATGAATCCTGTGGCTTCATTCCCCATAGGAAAATACACTGGAGAAAATCCCACAGGAATTCCGGGACCTGCAAATTTCAATAGACAATCAATCAGCAAAACACGAAAACAAGTTATGCGCAGATGTCATATGAGTACAGATGTATAAAAGCAAGAAGAATATGTATTTTGGGGTTGGAGATTAGTAGCTACCAGTAGCATAAGGGTGGTCGAGGGCTTTGTTGAGAGCCCATCCTGCAATAACACCTACACCCACATACATGCAGAAGTTCCACAGCAAGAGAATACCCACCAGAGATTTCACCGTTCCGCATGCCATTATAATAATACTAGCCCTGCTCTGCAAATTATTAGTATTGACCAAGCCGACCTAACTTTAGAAATGCAAAGTACCAATTATTAATCTATACTGCACGCCAAGTCTTAATCTGTTGAGGGCTAGACAAAGCTGAGAATACTTCTCCCGATATCTCCCAAGGGAAGAGATGATGTATTTATAAATGGCTGGAAAGTATGCAAGCCGCCGTAAAGGAAAGCGCCAAAGGGAATAGAGACAGGGTACCCCACAAATCGAAAATAGGAGTGGTAGTTCAATCAAATAGCTGGTCTGTTCATCTATCTGTCAATGCCTAGCCTTACAAGGAAAGGAGATATCACCTTGAAAGCTTTTGCAGCATCCCATGTTCTTGTCCACGAATCCAGGTTGGGACGTAGTTAGTTGGATATTGTTAGAGCAACTCTCCAGCTTTATCGATTTATTATGGCATTTTGCACTTCGACTTTCATAGGATTCCTTTTCGTTTCTAATAAAATTTTCCCTTCACATTCGAATTACATGCAGATTTGAATATTTTTTCCTTCTAAATTGGAATCACACGCAGAATTTGAATATTTTTTAATATTTTTAATTTTTAATTGTATTGATTGTATTTCTTTTCCCGAGTATTTCAGTGTCATTTGTACCATCTGATACCCACAACTTTCTTTAATTATTATTTCTCCAATAACTTCTTTAATTATACCCACCATAAAGCAATGACTTGCAGTTTGTGGGGTTCTGCGCATTTATATATGAATTTAGTTTCTCGATAGAGTGTTAGGGGGTAATAATTTAAAGAATGGACACAAAATAGAAGTGAATTTCACTGTCACAACATGGGAATTTTAGCTGTATTGAATTTAATGGAAATGGTGAATTCCGGGACTCGTATCAAATCGTATGAAATCCAACCGCACACATATTTATACTGAGAATTAGGCACCATCGCATTCTTTGTTTAAGAAGAAATAATTAATGAATCATTTTCAATCTCCAAAGGTTCTTGTTATAAGGTTTAATATGCGAGTAGGAATGTCTTTATAAATATTAAATAGAATGTCCTCACAGTGCATCATATGAATAAATAACAATAACGGAAAAGCTACAAATAGTAGAACTAGCAAGGGTTGAGTAACGGAAAGGTGCACCGACATACTTCAGCGATGTTGGAGTAAAATGAGGGAGGCTTGTTTTATAACTCAGTCGGATTTAAGCATGACACTGCCATCCTTCTCTGTCGCAAAGGGAAATACTTGAAGCGTCGTCTAGTGCTTGGCCGTTTTTTAATTAGTTTTTGGTGAAATTTTTTAATCAAATTTATTTAATATTTGGTGAAAATTGGTTGGAGTTGAGCGAATGAGTTTGTATTATTTTTTAGTTAAGTGCTGAATTTATTTATATTTTAAAAACATGTAATAATAGTTTATATATTTAATTTTTATTTTTTTATTAAAATTTTCAATTAATTTTAATAATACAATATCTTTAAAATATATATATATATATATATATATATATATATATATATATATAAATCTTAAAATTACTCAGTTGCTAGCACGGCCATAAAGAGGCCATGAAAAAATGATTTCCCTACCTGGAAGATATTATCACCAATGCTTATCCACAAGATGTTATCATCAAAGGTGCGCTAGGCTCTCTTGATCCTAGATTTTCAGTAAAACATTTTTTATTCTCGTCCACAAGATGTTATCATCAAAAGTGTGCTAGGCTCTCTCGATCCTAGATTTCTAATTAAACATTTTTTATTCCTTTTGCTTTGAACCTCTCTTTTTCTTTTACGTATTTTATATTATAACTATGTATATTTTATATTATAACTATGTAATTTAAAATTTAAAGCTAATTTACAAGTTCACTAAAAACTATACTAATTATATTTATATAAAATTATTTTATTTAAGATACTTGGGTTTAGAGGTGTATTCTATAAGTATGACCAAGTTGTGTAAGTATGTCATGTCTTACAAATATAATAAAAATATTTTTGGCTAGTGTCCACCTAAACCTTCTTTTCAATTTTAAATTATATATAGCTCTAATCTTTACATTATATATAACATTGTAATCTTATTAATGAACTAAGATTAATTATTAAAATAAAACTATGTATTTTTATATATAATTTGAATTGAATTATCTCATGTGCTTAATAGCTCTTTTATCATAATTTGAATGGATCATAAATTTACCTTTAACAATTTTTTTACTACATTAAAGTTTCAAATTAGGTAAAATTTTAAACATATTTAGTCTTTATTAAAGCCAATACCATTTCTTAAATCCAAGGAAAAAGGTTAATTCAACAAAAAGAATAGAAAATCCTGCTCGAAAATATTTTAATATTTATTTAAATTAAATATTTGTAAAATAAATCTTTAAAAAGAAAAACCATATGTATTAATTTCATGTAGTTTTATTATAAATTTTATTATCATACTATGTAAAAACATCATTAAATCTAATATTTATATTAAAAAATTAATGTTAATATATTATAATATTAATATTATTAAATTTAATAACTTTGGATTAATACAACATTAAATTTAATATAATATTAAATATCTTATATTCTAATATATATTAATACATCATGAGATATAATTAAATCTAGATATATATGGAGAGATAGAGGGAGTGATGGAAATAAAAATGAAGGGGAGAGGAGGAATGAAGAGAGATAGAAAGAGAGAAGTGAGAGAGGGAGAGAAGGGTAAGAGAGAGAGAGGGAGGGAGACAAAAATATGGATGGGGAAGAGAGGAGGAGAGAGGGGGGGAGATATTCACAAGCTTGGAGGGCAAGAGAGAGAGATAGACGGGGGAAGAGAGAAGAGAGAGAGATGGATGGGGGAAGAGAGAATGAGGTATCAAAGAAAGGGAGAGAGGGGAATGAACAAAGAGAGGACCTAAGAGGGAGGGAGAGATATATGGAATTGGAGGATGATAGAGAGAGTGAAGAAGAAATACATAGAGAGAGAAAAGTGGAGAGAGAGAGAGAGAGAGAGAGAGAGAGAGAGAGAGAGAAGGGAGATATGGAGAGGGTGTGAGTATGTTTTTGGGTGAGATAAAAAGACAAAGAAGGAGAGATGGAAGGAAGGGGAGGGCGGGGGGAGCGAGTTAAGAACAAATAAAAACAAAGAGAGAGAGAGAGAGAGAGAGAGAGAGAGAGAGGGAAGGAGGGAAGAGAGATAAAAGGGGAAGAGAGGGAGAGAAAGGGAGAGGGAGATGAAGAGGGAGGGAGATATATATAGATAAGAAGAAAGAGTGTGCATATTTTGTGATATACAAAGAAAAATGAGTGGTAGAGGGAGTTAGAGATATATATGGGAGGTGAAGAGAGGGAGGAAGAGAGAGATAGAGAGAGGGAGAATGGGAGAGAGGGAGGGAGATATAGATACATATTGAAAGAGAGAGAGAGTGTACATTGGAGGGGGTGGGGGGGGTGAGATAAAGAGAAAAAAAGGGTGATGGAGGGATAAATAGATATAGATGGAAAGGGGAAAGAGGGAAGAATATTTCTTGCACTAGATGTACTGATTTCACTGTAGATGATGAATTTTTATTATATTTGATTGCTTGCATTAAATGAATTGATTTTATCGTAGATGATGATTTATAATCCTATTTGATTTCTTACACTATATGCATTGATTTTCAGTGTAAATGTTGATTTCTAATCCTATTTGATTACTTGCTTTAGATGCATTGATTTCAGGGTAGATGTTGATTTCTAATTATATTTGATTTCTTGCACTAAATGCATGGATTCCAATGTAGATGCTGATTTCTAGGCTTATTTTATTTCTTGCATTAAATGCACAAATTGATAAAATCAGCTATCTATCAAATAGCTCTCTAGGTAAGAACCTGGAGAGTGTATACACACTCACACATACACACAATCTCTATATTCTATATATTATTAATCAAGAAAATTACACACATATTTATACAAGCTAAAGTCTCAAGATAGGAATTCTATCTTAGACGTACAGTAGTGTGGTTGAGAGATTCTCTCAACCACACACTAAACTAGGAGAAACTATATTCTAGCTAATTCCTATTTATGTAGGAACAAACTCCTAAAATGGAGAATTACAACCATAGAAAAGTAGGAATTAAATATTTCCAACACCCCCCCTTAATGACTACTTGTCATGATAGTGATTCACAAAGTCTGGTTGTGGTCAAACAAAACAAAGAATATGTCGACGTCCATATAAAAGAGCAACCATCTACCGGAATGCATGAGTACCAACTGCTGCAACCGCTAGTCCTGTAGGATGTCCTTCGCATACATGATTCTGTCGACCGTTTTCACCGCATATATGTACCTACAAATCCACCACCATCAGGCGAATTGCATGTGCAGAACCTCCAAAAAACACAATCTGCCTCTCTCGGACAGATCCGCAACTTCTCCGATCTGCTCCTCTCGCAAACCGTTAAACGAAGTTGAGGCTTCCCGCGGATCTTCCAATCTACCTCTCCCGGATAGGTCCGCAACTTCTCCGACCTGCTTCTCCGCAAATCGTCAAACGAAGTTGAGGCTTCCCGCGGACCCCCATTAAGTTGAGTTGGCATCTTCCTGAATAAAAAAATCGTGCACTTCCGCGCCATTCCCGTGATTTGGCGCATTAGCACGAGTATGTACTGAACAGTCGCGCCAATTGTACTTCTCAGCACAACTATCAGCTAAGAAAGCACACCAACCCCCTTCTTCTCAGAGATTTATGAATCATCTGAGGCCAGGTGTTACTGCAGTCCACCTGCTAAAATTGAGCACACAACTCTGTCGAGCACACAGCTCTCATGCACACGCGGCCACTCGTGTACGTACGGCCACAAAGGCACCTCAAGCCACAAAGGCTCTACAGATGGTTTCTGGATCACCACCAACCATCACTTTACAGTGACAAAAGATGGTTTCAGGCTGACCATAAACCATTACAAAGTGGTTTTAAGATCACCACGAACTTTCAAATGCCTTTACCAGGCTTACATTTCATACATCAACATTTGGAGTTTCTGGGTACATACAATGACCATTACAACAACTGGACTTGCTTATAACATGCTAGGGAGTCTATTCCACAAACCACACTAACTCAAACAAATATCTATTTTGCTGTCCATCATTAACGTTGTCGCTGCTCCTTTTCCTTATCTGTTCATTGTTCACATCTTGGGCATCTTTATCTGTTCAAATAACTTCTTGGAAATCCACGTTTCACCTGTCATTTGTTAGAGTAGCTAATTCTAACAAAATAACTTTACCTACATTGAGTTAGCTAGGCTCAATAAGGTTCAATAATCCTTAAGCATGATTCCAAGAAACTAAATAAAAACATAAATTCTTTTAATTTCTCTATCTCTGCCCAAAGATAACTATTTCTCATGTCATCAAATTCACCAAAAATACAAAGAATATTCCACCTTCTGCAGGCCCACCGTAGGCTGGTCTTCAAAGGGGTCAGATCATAGACATTCAAATATAGTTGAGCTCGGAGGCTGCTACTGGAATCAGAATCTGAAGTAATCGGTCTCATTGTTCAACCTTTAGAATGCACTGCGCTCCTTTCCTCCTCTAAACATGAATGGTTATTTCCACTTCATTTGTCTCTCCATCCTTAAGGGCTCCCCATAACCAACCCAAATCTGAAACTATTCTGCCTATCACAGAAACGGAGACAGAAAGCCTATGAGAGAAATCGAACAGGTCCAGCATCAGAGATTGGCAGAGACCTGAAACTGCTCTGCCAAGGTAATGATGGACCTTCCATTCCAGAATTTCCATATCATTAGTGTTTGCACCATAGAGATCAAACCCAAGAGCATAGTCACCAGGACTCAAAAGATGGCCCAGATGAGTTTTCACTGTAAAAATACTGTCATTCTTTCCAAAGTCTGAAACACGGGCTACCTGTGCCTCTGCCAATGAATACTTGATACCACCCACAGTAGTCAAACCCATCTCAACTTCAATATCCAATACAATATATATTCAGCCAACTGCCTGTTTGAAAGGAGCGGTTTAGAAGGAACCCTCCAATACTGATTCGCGTCCATAAAAGCATGCCTCGAAGTAAATGGGTCAAGCAGCGGCAGCACCTTCAAACAGCTCAGCTAAGAATAGCGGCCTGCACAGCTGCGCCATATGCCACGGCTTCGTCCGGGTTAATACTCTTACACAGCTCTTTGTCATTGAAGAAATCTTGCAGCAATTGTTGTACTTTAGGGATACGAGTCGAACCCCCGACCAAGACGACATCATCTATTTGGCTCTTGTCCATCTTAGCATCTCGCATACATTTCTCCACAGGCTCCATACTTCTCCTGAACAGATCCATTTTCAGTTCCTCGAAGCGAGCTCTAGTAATTGTGGCGTAAAAATCAACTCCTTCGTATAGAGAATCAATCTCAATCGTTGTCTATGTAGTAGAAGACAGCGTTCTTTTTGCTCTCTCACATGCTGTTCTCAGCCTGCGAAGAGCTCTGGCATTCCCGCTGATGTCTTTTCTGTGCTTTCTTTTGAATTCCTGCACAAAGTGATTCACCATTCTGTTATCAAAATCTTCGCCTCCCAAGTGAGTATCTCCGGCAGTGACCTTCACTTCGAAAAATTCCCTCTTCAATCGTCAGAATTGAGACATCGAACGTTCCTCCTCCCAAATCAAATATGAGCACATTCTTTTCTCTAGTAGAAGTGGCCTTCTTGTCGAGGCCATAAGCAATGGCAGCAACTGTGGGCTCATTGATGATCCTTAACACATTTAAGCCAGCAATGAGACCAGCATCCTTGGTCGCCTGAGCGGTGACAGCTTTGCTTTTGCTACAGCAGGCTCCTTCAATCCTTCTACATCGATGATCTTTAATCTGGTAAGCTCCTGGCGATGTTGATGCGGCAAAGGAGTCCACACGAAATGGGATCTCTCGCAAGTGACATCACACCTCCCACTCTTGTCACGACTTCCAGCGATCTGCTTCAATTCTACGGCAGTGCTTCCAAATTGCTACACCATCACACCAAGCTCGATGGACAAATCAAAAAACAAAAAATAAAAAACAAAACTCTCATTCTGCTATTTCCCTCAGCCCACGAGGGGCCGAGGCCCAGGCCCTTATGGGATCTGAAGCTCCGATACCATGATAAAATCAGCTATCTATCAAATAGCTCTCCAGTAAGAACCTGGAGAGTGTATACACACTCACACATACACACAATCTCTATATTCTATATATTATTAATCAAGAAAATTACACACATATTTATACAAGCTAAAGTCTCAAGATAGGAATTCTATCTTAGACGTACAATAGTGTGGTTGAGAGATTCTCTCAACCACACACTAAACTAGGAGAAACTATATTCTAGCTAATCCTATTATGTAGGAACAAACTCCTAAAATGGAGAATTACAACCATAGACAAGTAGGAATTAAATATTTCTAACACAAATTTCACTGCAGATTTTGTTTTCTAATCCTATTTTATTGCTTTCATTAGATGGATTAGTAGTTAATCTTGAGGCTGTAATTTTTTTTTTTTTTTAAATCAATATTTGATGGAGGGCGTAGACGAAAGAAGATTTATTGCACTAGATGCATTTATTTTAGTGTAGATGGTGATTTACAATACTATTTGATTGCTTTCACTAGATGCATTGATTTCAATGTATATTTTATTTATAAGTATATTTGATTACTTCCATTAGATATATTGATTTCAGTGTAGATGTTTTATAATCTTATTTGATTTTTTTTCACTAGATGCATTGATTTCAGTGTAGAAGTGGATTTCAAATCCTATTTGATTGTCTGCACTAGATGCATTTATTTCAGTCTAGATGTTGATTTCTAATCTCATTTTATTTACTGCATTAGATGCATTAATTTCACTATACATGTTGTTTTCTAATCCTATTTGATTGCTTGCATTAGATGTTAATCTTGAGGCTATAGATTATTAATTTTAAAAAAATCAAGATATATTTAGTAATACCTAGAGGGACACTATTAAGTATTAAATAACTATTAAAATTTGGGATACCTAGAATTAAGATGAAATAGATGTGCATAATCAATCCTCCTACAAAGTGAAAATTAATCATTAACAAGTTTGTCTCCTTTCTTCATAACCAACTAATTACTAATAAAAAATTATATACATTCAAAATATATTCAAAATAATTACTAATAGATAATTCCTTACAATACTGTATTCAAAATATTTACAAGAGGAAAAAATATATTTATAAACATTCAAAACAAATCAAAATATTCTTGGAAGATATGTGATACTTGTTTGGATGTAAAGATTTATAAATTTGGTCACCCATTAGAAAATTTTCAAAAACATTATTTCTTGACTTTGGAAAATAGACTATAGATAAAAAATATCATCAGAATATTCTTGCAAGAAATAAATTATTTCAAAAATTAGCAAACAAACACCTTATTTCAAGAGTAATCTTGACACAGTAAATTATTAAAACTACTCATGAATAGATATTTAGTAATACCTATAGGGACACTAATAAGAATTAATTAGTTGTCAAAAGTTGTGATACCTAAAATGGAAACTCTGCAACCTGAATCTGGAAAGGAAGATTGGAGTGAGGGTCTTGAGGTATATTCCAAAAATACTAGTATCTAAGTCCTACTCTGGTGGAGAGCACGGGGGGAGTTGAGGATGTAATTTACTCTCTCAAGGTTGGGAGGCTATCATCAGTAGACTAAAGTGAGATAAGTAACTTAACAAGGTGTTAAGAAATATTTTGAATCTTACTGTGATTTCTACTTATATAGATGGTTATTTCTGTAACTCATTAAATTAAAAGTAGTAGGAACTATATCAATATCCTTCTTTCTTAAAATATATGAAAAAAGGTATTTAGCAGGAAAAAGGAAATATATATATATATCTCTGTGTGTTTGTGTGTGTGTAGTCTTTTAAGAAATATTTATGTCTGTACTTCCTATTAAATGTATTAATAGGGTAAATCATAATTGTGTTGGTTTACGAAGTTTTATGAGGTAAATAGAATAAATATATGTGAAAATCATAATATAATGCAGAGGAGAACATTTGTCTGTCTAGATTTGGGACCCGAGACTGAACATTTTGTCTCCTCTCTGGTTCAATCACTATACCTAGACTAGGAATATAGAGAGTAACCCAGAATAAATATGGTCTAGACATCAACCCTACATGGTAAATTGAAGCAGTATATTTACAAAGAAAGTGAAATATTGAATGAAAGAAAACTATGTATGTTAAATAGAAATTATCCCTCAAATAGCACTGCTAACAACATATAAATGTATCTTCATGAAAGATAAAACTCTGTAGAAATAAATATAACCGCAATACATTCAGATTTCCAAATTAAAAGAATACATGAGTAGTTCTTACCCTAAAAGAAGAGAGAAGAACTGCATGCAGGAAAAAATACTGGGCAAATGGGGTAGCAAGCTAAGTGGGCTTCATTGTGGGGAAATATCCATAATTAAGTGCACTTTAGCCAGAGGAGTTCTGGGATGGGTGACCACCCAGGAAGTCCCGGTTACTTGGTGAAAGCCCCGAAAGTGATGATTGACACAATGTGATTTATTTCACTAGTTTCAATCCCACTTCTTCACCCCTGTGAGCATCACCTGATGCAATGAGTGCTAAGTGGACTATTCAAAAATCATGAGAAATTAGTCAGTTATGACTACCTCTCATGGAAATGGTCATAGTTGAATGACTTTCTTAATGTTGAATCCGAAAACAATGATATCTAATATAATGCACTCTGGAAACTCCTCAATACTTAAATACTGGGATAGTTAAGAGTATATAAACCATAGTATGAAATAATCTACAATAATGTAGAAAAATGTAAAGATACATAGTAACAAATCATATATGTCAACTTCACAATATCTTTGTGCTAAAAAAATTCTTAGTTGAACCATTAATAGGAAGTAAAGGGAATTTCCAAGCCAAAACCAACATTTCAAACACAGAATTGGGAGGAATCTCCAGAACACAACCAAATATCATTTGCATTTATGGAAAACTTATGAATAACGAAAACTTATATATTAAGTCATTTTCAAAGCTGTATAATTTCCTTTACATCAAGTATGAACAAAAAGATGAAAATAGAGCCTTAAGGCTCCAACAAAAAGTCTATAAATCGAAAGGGCTTTATTTTAAATTAAAACATTTCAGATAGCCTTGGTACCTATACACAAATGAAGTGAGGAAGTTTCCCACTGAGGGAAGAATCACATGAAGAATAGCGCAATGCAAGTAAAAGGTGCGAGGTCCACAATTACCTCTAAAGAAATTAGAAAATTGTTTTAGTGATAGGGTTTATTGTATCAAACCTTGGGGTAATAAACAAGACTCTTATAAATTTCGACCCAAAAAAAATTTAGAAGACTTACCTTGGTAAGGGAACCAAGAAACTCAGTGTCGTAGACCTGGAACAATAAGGAGAATCAAGAATAATCAAAACCCTGTTTTGAGTAAATGCCAAAATTGTATATGGAATACGATAACAGAAGCAGTGTAAACTCAACTTTGTGACCGTGTGGGATATTGAAGCTTCATTCTCCAGCGATGGGAGGTTTAAAACCTTCACAATGTAACTGCATTGTGATGGATAGTAAATTATCAACCATACGAAGCAAGCCATTAGTTGGACTCATGCAAACAAAATTACAAGAAATTAGTAGTTGGAGATTTGTGTGCACAACTAAAACCCCAAACAATCAAAAGAATTTTTTTTTGAAAGAATGAGAGACCGTAGTTGTACATTCCATAAACTAACTGAAGAAAATCAATGTTCATATGTTACCTGCAACAGTTGGGTCCCGAGAGTGGATAGTGAAACGCAACCACAGAGAACAATCAGACCAACTCAGTAGTAGAACAACGGCGAAATTTTAAGCCTCAGAGCAGCAGAGCTCGGGATAGATTTTCGCAAAGATCAAAAATGAAGAAACGGTTAGGGTTGAGGGGAGGTCGATTACCCTAAACCAAAACTAAATCACCTCTCCACAGTCGATCTCAGAGCAACAGATCTGACGGTGCAAGTAATTGCAGGTGTCAAATCGAATCATTGTCCAGAGGAACGATAAATCAGAAAAGGGATAAGACATGCTTACCCTCGTACTTTATAATTCAATTACATGTATAATCACATAACAAAGAAAAATGTATGATAATAAACCCAAATTGGTATCAACGAAAATCGCAAATGAATTTATGGTTTAGTGGCTGACAAATCATAACTGTAAAGTCAAATGTACATCGAATCAATGTTGGACAACAAAAAAAAATTACATGTTAAACTTAATAAATGGCACAATTATATTATATATGAACTCCAAACTTTCTCGATATATTGTGAGTAATGTTTAAGGGTTATCAGGGGGTGATAAAATTATTTCGTAATGTATGTTTTTTATTTAATCATTTCCACAAAAGAAATTTAACTCATAGTGGTTCTAATTAAATGTGATACAAGGAGTAATTCTAACCCAAGGTAGTTAGAATAGTTAGTAAATAGGGATCATTTTTTATTTTTATTTTATGAATGAATGTCACAATTGGTATCAGAACAACGTTCACACGTTGGGATCCAAATGGGTCACATGAATAATATTTTTTGTGTTTAATTGTGCACAGAAACTAGAAAGGATATAATGAGAAGGGGAACAACACACCAAGTACCCAGAAATGATGGAGAATCTCATCCCAAAACCAATCCTGAAATGAACCAATAAATGTGGGTACAACTGAGTGTAGATCAACATCAATAGACCAACATATTACTTGAAAAATGGTAACGTCAGACGAGTATACTGTTGAGTACAGTGCAATAGTTATAAGAAAAATGGGTACGGGTGAGAAGTGACAATGAAATACTGATGCAAGAGTAGGAGAGGATTATCAAAAGCCTCTCTGATAGGCATAATCAAGGGATAGTTCCACCAAGCCTTAAAAGAGACACCCGGGAAGAAAGTGAACAATGACGATAGACTAATGATAAGATAGAAGGAAGTCATACACAATGGAACAATAAAAACAAAAATTATAACGAAGCAGAATCTGGAAATGTGTCAGATCAGCAAGAGATGAAAAAATAGAAAGTGAAACTTCAGGGTGAGTTCCAAAAAATTAAACCTCATACCTTCGATGGAGAGGCTGAAGAGGTGGCAGAAGCATGGATAATTAACATGAACAAGTATTTTCAAGTTTATGAATATAATAACAAACTCGAAGCTTACTTAGCTATCTACCAATTTTGGGAGAAAGCTACTTTATGGTGGGAGGAAGTAAAAAAATTTCCAGGTATTAAAGACGAGAATGTGACCTCGGACAAGTTCCAACAATAATTCAAGGATAAGTACCTAACTGAGAATTTCTATGATGAGAAACATCGAGGGATTGAGAAAATTGTTGATGGACGAATTCATAACTAAGTTTACATCATTGTTAAGATACGTACCATACCTGAGAAATGAGAAGGCTAAAGATCAGGGATTTCTGAGCAGTCTACCTGCCCACATGAAGGAAAGAATCAAATTCGTAAACCCAAAGACTATGGATGAAGTGATTCAAAAAGCACGAATGTATTATCAACAGTCCAAGGAAAAAGGGGAAATAGGCAGAACTAGCTACAAAAGAAAGGACATAAAAATAATTCAAATTTTAAGAGTAACAGGTCTGGTAATTTTAAAAATACTACAAGATATTCAACAAGTAGGCTGTATGGGAGAAATCAATAGAAGTCAAAATGGCCAACAAAGGAGTGACCCACAGAAGCCTCCAACAAACCAGAGCATGGGCACACTCGGAAGCCCCCTCTACAATGCTGGGGATGTGGTGAGGCACATTATTACAAGAATTTTCCTCATCGTGGGAGAAGCGAAACAACATCAAACCTGCAAGAGGCTTCTACGGTGGGGCATGTGGCTCGAAATATACCAAGAATTAATGCAGCTCTTAAAGACCGACAAGCAAACTTCCAACCGACCATGATAGAAATTGAAGGTAAGCTATTTTCACAAACTGTTTCTATTTTTGTTGACCCTGGTGCCAATTTAAACTATGTAAACCCACAGATAGTAGAAAAGTGTAACTTGCAAAGCTAGAAATTTAATAACCCCTCGCTAGTACAGCTAGTCACTCGAGCGAAGAGAAGGGTTAGTGCTAAAGTTTGGAACTGTTCCCTGGAAATTGGAAATCAACAGTTAAAGGTAGAATTAAATATTTTACCTTTAGTTTCATATGATATATTATTGGGTATGGACTGGATATAAGGACACTGGTGTTTAGTAGATTGTAAAGACAAGATAATTTACTGCAAATTTGAATATGGGACACGTCAGGAGTTGCAAGGAATCAATATACCACTACAATTGCGTCCTATCACATCATCCCATTTAGGTAAATGTATTAGAAAATGATGCGAGAATTATGCTATCTAAGTGGGATTCGCTAATTTTAAGGATAACACTCCTATTATGGAAAATATACCTGTGGCACATGACTTTATGGATGTATTTCCAGAAAGCATACTAGGACAACCTCCAAAGAGACATATCGATTTCACCATCAAATTAATGTGCGGGATAACACCGGTGTCACGATAACCATATATAATGCGTGTACATGAGTTAACAGAATTAAAAATGCAATTACAAGAATTGTTGGATAAGGGATGTATTCGACCTAGTGTATCTTCTTGGGGAGCACCCATGCTGTTTGTGAAGAAAAAGGATGGAACAATGCAAATGTGTATGGATTACAAGTAGCTTAATAAATTGATAGTTAAGGATAAATACCTGCTGCAATGTATAGATGATATTTTCGATCAGGTGAAAGGGGAAATTGTATTTTCAAAGATAGATTTAAGATATAGTTACCACTAGATTCGAATTAAAGATGAGGACATCTACAAAGCAACCTTCCAAACCCGATACGGGAACTTTGAGTTTGTGGTTTTTCCATTTGGATTAACCAATGCACAAGCAAAATTCATGAGCTTTATGCATGGCATATTTCATCCATTTATGGACAAGTTTGTTTTGATATTTATTGATGACTTATTAATTTATTCAATAACCATGGAAGAGCATAAGGAAAAATTATGACAAGTGATAGAAATGTTGAAGAAACATCAACTATATACTAAGTTCAGCAAATGTGATTTCTTCAAAGAGAAAATACAATATTTAGGCCATGTCATTTTCGCTGAAGGCATAGCAGTAGATCCCAGGAAAATAAGACTATCATGGAATGGAGGGTACCCAAAAATGTGGAAAACATACATTATTTTATGGGATTGGCCGGATATTACAGGCGTTTCAGTGAAGGATTCTCAAATATTGCTTTTCCTATTATATCTCTGCAGTGAAAGGGAAGGATTTTTAAATGGACCAACGAATGTCAGACTAGTTTTGAATTGTTAAAGCAGTTGCTGACTACAAGCCCTACACTGAGGGTAACTGACCCAAATAAGAAATTTGAAGTATGCACTGATGCATGCGAGGAAGGAGTAGACGCAATATTATATCAAGATGAGAGGGTCATTGCATATGATTCAAGAAATCTAAAGTATCATGAACAACATTATTCCACTTATGATCTAGAATTGACAACAATAGTGCATGCACTCAAGGTGTGGAGATGCTACTTTTTTGAAAAAAAATCGTATTAAAAACATATCATAGTAGTCTAACCAGCTACTTTAAACAAGCCGATTTGAATTCTCGCGAGGCAAGGTGGAATGCATTACTAAGCGAATTTGATTTTGATATTCAACATGTTAAGGGAAAAGAAAATCATGTTTCCGATGCTATGAGCATAAAACTACACTGTGTGTATAAACTCTACTTTAATCAAGTGGAATTAAAATTCTAGGAGCAAATAAAGGAAGTAGCCGAGAAGGATCCTGAATATCAATTTTTTTATGGCAGCAATAAAATGAAGCAGAAAATCAGGAAAAGCTAACATATTATAAGATTAACGGTGATCAGATTTTAACTTTTAGCGGAAATATATACATCTTGAATCAGATGAGTTTGAAAGAGTTGATCTTGGATGAATATCATCATAATACTTATTCTGGACACCCAGGTTACTAGAAAATGTTGACAACAATCAGGAAAGTTTATTTTTGGCCTGGTATGTAGAAAATATTGCTGAATATTTAACCAAGTGTCTGGAATGCCAACATGTTAAGGTGGAACGTCAGCATCCAGCAGGATTGTTGCAGCCCATACCTGTACCAGAATGGAAATGGGAGATTATACCATTGGATTTTGTTACTGGTCTACCGAGATCGAAGAGACATAATGATTCTATAATGGTGGTCATAGATAGATTAAGAAAGGCATCTCACTTTATTCCAGTGCAGTTCAATTACAAAACGGTGCAGATTGCAAATATTTTCATGAGGGAGATATTTAGGTTGCATGGTATTCCTAGAACAGTCATCTTAGATTGAGATGTAAATTTCACTCCAGCCTTTTGGAAGGCAATTTTTACCAGGTTGGGCACACAGATCAACTTTAGCACCACATATCATCCACAAATGAATAGACAAACAAGTGAGTGAATCAAATCCTAGAAGACATGTTGCACATGTACGTAATGCAACAACCCACAAAGTGGGAAGACTATCTACATCTAGTGGAATTCACATACAATAATTGATATTAAGAGTCTCTTAAAATGAGTCCCTTTGAAGCCTTATACGAGACACAGTGTTGAACTTGAATTAACTAGAGTAGTCCAGAAACCGAATTAATGCTTGGCCCATAGATGTTGGCTGAGATGGAACAAGAGGTAAAGAAGATTCAATAGAATCTAAAAGCTGCCCAAGATCGACAAAAGGTTTATGCAGACAAAAAGAGAACATATCGGGAGTTTGAAGTGGGTGATCACGTGTATGTGAGAATTAGTCCCAAGAAAAACACTTTAAGGTGGACTTCATGTGCCAAGTTGGCTCTCAGGTTCTGTGGATCTTTTCGAATATTGGAAAGAGTAGGACCAGTGGCCTATCAATTGGAATTACCTAGCCACATATGGGTGCACAATGCGTTTCATGTATCAATACTGAAATTATATGTGCATGATCCAAGGCATGTAATATAGCGGAAAAATATTCAGGTATGAATAAGATTGAGTACCAGATCTTCAAAAGAGATGAATTTTATATTAATTAAGTTAAGTCTTTGTTGGTTGCAAGTCGAACTAGATGACGAATTTCTAGTAGAACCGCAAGGTATTCTCGGTCAGAGAGAAATCACGTTCCGGAGGCGAGCCATCACCCAAGTTAAAGTGAAATGGAAGCACTTTGTCCCGGAGGAGGTTACATGGGAAGACAAAGGATTTTTTTGTGAGGCATACCTAGAACTATTTTCTGATATGGAATAGAACACCGAAGACGATTTTTACTTCTAGTGGGGGAATATGTAACATCGAGATTTAATCCTTAAACTATTTCTTTGTCTTTTAAAAAAAGAGATTATGCATTTTATTTTTAAATGAGATTAGCAAGTAAATTTAATCTAGTAATGAACATGATTTATTTATTTTCTTTGAATAAAGAATTATTGATGGAATGGTTTCCATAAAAACGATGGTAAAGTATTCCAAGATTCCAGAGTAGTTAGGAAAAAGCAGTTAAAGATAGTTCCCTTTTCCTCCGAGGATAAATACGAAATCCTAGTGAGGAAAATGGGTTCTATGAATTTAGAGGAGAGATAGGAGGCTTGATGGTGAGAGTAAATGCAGAGCTGGTTGGAACTAGTGGAAACTTTGCAACCTGAATCTAGAAAGGAAGACTGGATTGAGGGTCTTGAGGTCTATTCCAGAAATACTGTTATCTAAGTCATACTTTGGTGCGGAGCACGAGGGTAGTTGAGGATGTAATTGCCTCTCTCAAGGTTGGGAGGCTATCATCAACAGACTAAAGTGAGGTAAGTAACTTAACATGATGTTAAGAAATATTATGAATCTTACTGTGATTTCTAGTTATATAAATGGTTATTTCTGTAACCAATGAAATTGAAAACAGTAGGAACTATATTAATATGCGTCTTTCTTAAAAATATATACATAAAGGTATTTACTAAGAAAAAGGAAATACATGTATATATTTATATATATTAATGCAGTCTTTTAAGATAGATTTATTTATGTACTTCCTATTAAATGCATTAATATGGTAAATCATAACTATGTTGGTGTAGAAATCTTAAGGAGGTAAATAGAATAAATATATGTGAAAATCATAATAGAATGAAGAGGAGACCGTTAGTCTGTAGAGTTGGGACCCTAGACTGAACAGTTTGTCTCCTCTCTCGTTCAATCACTATACTCCGACTAGGGATATAAAGATGGTCCAGTTTGTCTCCTCTCTGATTCAATCAATATACTCAGACTAGGGATATAAAGATGGTTCGAACATCAACCCTACATAGTAAATTGAAGCAGTATATTAAATATATATTTACAAATATAATTTGATCTTGATGATATGTATTTTTATTTAAATAATGGTAAAAAATAATATAAATATAAAAATATAAAAAAGAATATTTAAAATTTTATTAATATAGGTTGTGATGATAATATAGATTATATAAATTATATTATATTAAAATATCAATATTAGTATTATATATTAACAATAATTATAATAATTTTATTAATTATGTTATATTAACACTAAAATATTAATAAATATAAAATATTCATAAATAAATAATCAATATTAATGTTAACTTTTGATATGTGACTTAACTAATTTTATTTATTATTAAAATTACTAATTTAATTATATAATATTCACAAACTTATAACTCAACAAATAAATAGTTTTATTATAAATTATTGTATATTTGACATGAATAAAGCCAATGGTGAAAGTAAAATGAATAATTTTTTAGTTTCAACATGTTATTAGCATTGTCATATGCTTGGCTATTTCACATAAAATCACCATGTTTTAAATTTGAAATGTAACAAATAACATATTAACACATGATCTATATTTGTTTGGAGAAACTAATAAATTTAACAATGTTACAAAATAAATAATATTAATACTTTATATGTTAATTTTAAACATTTATGTTTATCATGTTTATTAATATTAATAAAAGACATAAATATTGAACTTAATAAAAAAACATAAATATTGAAAAAATTAGAGTTAATAATAAGAAAATTTAGCAATATCTAATAATATCCATTATGTGTAATTATATGAATGGCCTCTTAGTATATAAATAAATCTAAGTTATACATCAATATTAATTCTATAAATTTTTATATTATATATTATTTAATAATTGAAATATAATTTCATAATTATAAAAAATATATATTAATGGCCATGGAAAAGGTATTTCTTCTCTCTACAATTTTCTATTCATGAGAATTTCTATGTTCTTTCCGCTACTGTGGTTTTGGGGTTTAAGCATTGTTTGCCGCTAGTTTCCTGTTGTTCTTCTTTGAGGGAATCCATTCCAGATTTTTATTAAAAATGGTAGTGGTAAATAGTGTTCTTTTTCACCAATAGATATATATTGTCTTTTCTCTTAAACGGGAGTTTGATATTAAGATATTTTATTTTAGATGGATATTAAAATATTTAATTTAAGATCAATATTGAAACAATTTGTTAATTTTTTTTTTGGTTGAATGGTATGGAATAATTTGTTTAAAAGTTAAAATCAATATTCAAACAATAATTTGTTAAATGGTGTGGAATAATTTGTTTAAAAGTTTTTTCAAATCTAACTTTTAAAGTTTTAAACAAGCTATTCCCATGTTATTGAAATAAAAATTCTGTAATCATTATTCAAAATTTTGTTTTTTATTAATATTTTTAATTGTAACCTATAAATTCTAGTTCGAGTTGAATTATACATTTTTCTTATATTTGATTGTAAAATGTGTTTTTCAATATAATAAATATTTCTATTGATTAATGTGTCCATCAAATATTGCAATCAATAAATGACTTTATAAATAAGAGTTGTTGGTGCCACTCAAGTTATAAGATATGTTTTCAGAAAACTTACATATAAAGGATCCTAGCATGATACATAAAAAAACATAATATAAAATCTATGTTCTAATGTCAATCATCAAATGAATTGAAAGAAAGAGATCTAGATATTTGGTGTGTAACCCATTACCTAAATTCAATGTTTTATTGTACCCTTAACTTGTTAACAACCTTTTCCTATATATAAAGAGTAAATGAAATTAAAATTGTAAATAATGTTATATATAAATTTACATACAGAGGAATCAAGCAGCCATAATAGATGCTAGTATGATGCATAAAAAATATAATATGAAATCTATGATTTAATGTCAATCATCAAATGAATTGAAAAAAGAAGATCAATATATTTGGTGTGTAACCTCATTACCTAAATTCAATGTTTTACTGTACCTTTAACTTGTGAACAACCTTTTTCTATATATAGAGAGAGTAAATGAAATTAAAATTGAAAATAAATTTATATATGATTTTACATACAGAGTAATCAAGCAACCACAATAGATGCATAGGAAAGCTAAGATATATGCATATAAGAGAAGTATTATTATTATTATTATTATTATTTTTTAAAGATTTTCCATTAATTATATGAATATAAACTAATATATTAAGAAATATGAGAAAGAATTGAAATATATACATTTTTTTTATTGAAAATTTAAATCAATATAATAATCTGTATCAATGAGCTATATTAATAGTTGCAATATGAATTGATAAAAAATTAATAGAATGGTTTCAAGGCTTTTGCCCTAATAATGAAAATAAATTAATTTTTATTATAATAATCAATATGAATTAGTTTTTATAATGATTTTGTATACCATATATAATCTACATAAAGTTTCCTAATTATTGTATTTATCATATTGAAAGTGTTCTTTAAAGAGAGGTTACTCTCAAGCTCTTCATAGTTTATCCTCAATGTATAGAGAAAGGTCAATAATTATAATAATTAGTATCAATAAGCTATATTAATAGTTGCAATATGAATTGATAAAAATTTAATAAAATGATTTCAAGGCTTTTTACCTAATAATGCAAATGATTTAATTTTTATTATAATAATTAATATGAATTAGTTTTTATAATAATTTTGTATGCCATATATAATGTACATAAATTTTCCTAATTACTGTATTTATCATATTGAAAGTGTTCTTTAAAGGAAGGTTACTCTCAAGCTCTTCATAGTTTTTCCTTAGTGTATAGAGAAAGGTCAATAAGTATAATAATTTGTACCAATGATCTATATTAATAGTTGCAATATGAATTGATAAAAATTTAATAAAATGGTTTCAAGGCGTTTTACCTAATAATGAAAATGATTTAATTTTTATTATAATAATTAATATGAATTACTTTTTATAATGATTTTGTATGCCATATATAATGTACATAAATTTTTGTAATTATTGTATTTATCATATTGAAAGTGTTCTTTAAAAGGAGGTTACTCTCAAGCTCTTCATAATTTGTCCTTAGTGTATAGAGAAAAGTCACTTGCTTGTTAACCTATTTCATCCCTCCTTTAGTAGTAAAACACTTGTTACATGGTTTTGTTTAGAGGTTTCATCATCCTTGTGTTATAAATTTAAAGAATGTAATGATGTCAATACCCAGAATTTAGCCTCTCGCTGGTGTGGGGGCTTCAGGGAGGGTTTTAACCTAATCTATATTTAAACTAATCTATATTTTAACCTAATATATATTTTAACTAATCGATATTGTTAACCTAATCAAATTTATTGGTTTTGACCCTAGAAATGTAGATCCAAAAGTTTAGACTCAAGCACCGGCAGTGAAAGCAGAAGAGGTGCAATTTGTAAGGTTGAGCTAAAACTAAACACGATAGGATTCCTTGTTCCTTGTTCTTCGCAGACCATTTACAATAAAGAGTTTTCTAACACCAACGACACCTACTTCTTTTGAATACCATTTAGTGAATACTGATGGTGCTATCTAGGTCCCACATACGAATTAAATAAATTTTTTTGGAATATGAGCACAGTGATTTCCTTCCCTTAAATTTCGGCCTATGGTATGTATATTTATGGATAAGGATGATTACTTAGGATTTACATGAACTTGAATATAGTGTTTCACTAGGACACATGGCATATAAGATCCAAAATTTGCACTATAATTTACATTTGCAATTAATATTTGCATTCTTATTTTCTCTAATTGCATGTCTCATTTAGCATGAGTATCAAAACAAAGAGGCATAATACATACCTCCCACTTTCTATTGAGACTGGAACAATTTAATAAAGGCATTAAGGCCAAATATATGGCACTGAACATCGGTATCAAATTGAAGCTCTTCTTACCTGCATAGCATAATCAATCTATTATATGTCATTCAATCTATTAAACTTAGGAAATTTCCCTGCAATTTTGAAAAAAACCAATGAACCAAAAAAATGGACTAACATGGATATCAAATTGAAACTTGTAAATAAACAATAAACCTGCACAACATATCTATTATATGAAATGAAACTTGCAACATCTCACAATTTGTTCAATTTTTTTTAAATAAGCTTTTTTTCTTTTTGTTAATGATAGTCGTTTTAATTTAACATAAGTGTATTAAATAAATAATATATAACATGAGGCACTCACACCTCCAATGGTGGTGCTACATGACACTTCATTGCAAACCACCATTTTAATTGTAAGTACAATTTGTTCAATTTATTTTTAAATAAGATTTGTTTCTTTTTGTTAATGACATCCATTTCAATTTAACAAAAGTGTATTAAAAAAGAATATGGAACATGAGGCACTCACACCTACAATGGTGGTGCTACATGGCGCTCCATTGCAGACCATCATTTTAATTGTAAGTTACATAATTAAATTGTAAGTTACATTATTATGTAATGTACAAATATTAAGATATAAAAAAAATTATTAAAAAAATTATTCTTACATAGTAATTAAACATAATAAATTCCTATAATACCAAAAAAACATAGCACATTGGGGTGTTATTCTATTTTTAAATAGCAGTAACAATAGTTAATTGCACAGTAAATTTTTAATTATAATTTGGTAAAAATTCATTTAAACGGGGTTTAATCACTTGATTTAGATATGCAAGTGAGTTATTTTCATCAATCTTATCCATTGATGTAGTGGCCAGGATGAAAATATTCAAGCATCTTGTATTTCAAACCCTCAGATTAGAATCTGTGATTAACAAAATGATTCGAGTTGTGATTTCCAACCAATAAAAAAAGAAAGATGCCTATCAACGTAATTAAGTTGATAACATAACGTACTATTGTTATCAAATAATAAGTGAGTGAGTAAAGTGCTTGTTGAAGTAGCTATTAAGTTGAGAACATAGCGAACTGTTAACAAACAATAAGTGAGTAGAGTGATGGTTCAAGTAAATTCAAGTGGCGGTGAAAAGTGTATAAATCCTCTAAGTCCAAGTGTTTGTTATTTCATTATCTTCCCCGGCTTTACACCTAGCTTAATAGGCACCAGGTTCGAGGACTTGGAACATGCTCGTAGAATTGATTTATTAGATACTATGAGATGGCTTGATTTAGCATCATAATTAATACCATAGCCCATATTCTATTCACATTACCTAAGAGGGTGTTTTACTATAACCAATGTTACACAAAATGTCATAAACTAACTTCCAGTCTAATAACATAAAACTAATCACCCACTTAAAATTATCTTAATGCTTTCTAAATTTATTAAGCAACACTACAAAACAATACGAATCATGTTTCTTTGCTTTGATAGTTGAAGTACTTTTTTCAAATTAAGAGAGGGTAGGATTCTTGATATATTAAGAAAGGATTTATGATGTGTATTTTGTAATTTTTACTTGATTGAGAAGAGAGGTTTATTTTACAATCCAGTATGAGGGTCATGTGTAAGTATGTCATGTCCTCAAAAATTAATATAAAAATTTTCACTATGTTGATCAAAACACAAAAAAGATAATTAAATAACCATATAAATAAACAATTGAAAATAGTTTAATACAACAATTAACTGAGTTATTTGATATTTCACTTTCATTCTACTTGGTTAGTTGATATTTAAACTTCACTCTTTGAATAATAAATCAAATTTGTAGATGTCTATGTTAAATAATATAATTTTATATAACTTTAAGGAGATAGACTCATTCTACAATAAGTGTGAAAAAACTAATCAATCCTAAAGTATAAATAGCAAGGTTATCTAGTTATAAACAAGAAACCAAGTTCTTAAGAAGTAGTCGTTATATATCTATATTAATTAAATTAATTAATCTATAATAATAATAATTAAATATTTTTTTTTTAATAAAAGGGTTTAAAATGGTATATGGAATATTAGAATAATTATAAGTTTAATCGTTTTATTAATATAAATTAATTAATTAAATTTTTTAATTAATATTTAAATATAAGATATTTCATTAATGTAGCCCGTTATTTTTATTGAATAAAATAAAATAACTAAAGAAGTTATAAGAAGAAAATAAGTAATTTTTAATACCTAATATCTAATTTAATTTAATAAAATAAAAATAAAATAAATATAAATGAAAAATAAATAAATGAATAAATAAAAAGAAGGAGATAGAGGAACCATGGGGTGAAATCAAGAGAAGAAGGTCGAAATCTAGTTCTTACTTTATTTCCAACCATCATCTCTATTGAAATTTATTGCATGTTTCTCAATCTCAATAAAGAGGTATTGAGATTGAGAAACATGCAATCAATCTCAACAAGGATGATGGTTGGTAGTTTGTTTATTCATTTCATTTATTTATTATTAAATTAAATTAGATATTAGGTATCAAAAATTACCATATTTTGTTTTTATAATTTACTTACTTATTTTGTTTTATTCAATAAGTAGTGACCTATTTTAATGAAATATCTTATATTTCAATCTTTAAATATTAATTAAAATTTTAATTAATTAATTTATATTAATAAAATTATTAAAATTATAATTATTCTAATATAAATTTTATAACATTAAAAATACAATTTAAACAATAAAAAAAATTACACATTATTTTTTTCACTAAAAAAAAAATTTGCACCTAAAAAATTGGTTCTTCTGTAATCATGTTTAGAACCATAATTAGATCCAAATTTATTAAGATAGATCTATGTTAGATCTATCATCATCTTAGATCTATCTCATCTAATGTAGTTGTGTTAGATAATATGTGTGTTGCTCTCTATACGCCTAGCCGTGAGGGTTGATTCCTGGCTTCACTCATGACGCTATAAGGTTCCTACATCCAACTCTAACTTAAACCAACGATTTAAAATATGCCTTTTGCTGACTGCGGACAACAATGCCTTCCATGGATTCAAGTATTTATATATATACTTATACTAATAAAAGTAGGTAATAAGAAACTAGTAGATTTTGACTAAAATTTGCACTTCAATGCTACCACCATGTTTAACCTTATGGACAAGAATTGGGATAAAAAGACAGATACAAAGCATATTTTAATTTATGAGAAACAAATTTCCACAATAGACGAAACATATATTTACATAATATAAAGATGTGAACCGTTCATCATCTTGATGACAATTCACAAAACATTTTGAATCCTATATACTGCTAGTACAGATACTTTTGTGCAACAAAGTTATAGGAACCCAATTCTCATTAGAAACAAACACATGGTACTAAAAAATAAGAGTTCACATGTGTTGGAATTTTACTCCCAACCACCGCCATGAATAACAGTGGCAGCAGACCACAATTCCATTAATTTATTGCAAAGAAGGATGAGCACAAATCCATAGAGCTGGAGGCGTTTCACGCAAAAGATCAAAACATAGTACCCATGGCGATCCTCTGCGTTTATTTCTCAACCACCGCATTCAACTTACTGTATGCTCGCACAACATATTTTGCAACTTTTATGATTTAACCTTAAGCCCTTCGCCATATAACATATTTCCCCGCCGATGTGATATCGACGACACCTACCGTACACCCAACCACATTGCAAACATCGTAGCTCTTTGTTATTTCGCAAATCCTTTTATCTATACATTTGGCACTTGACACAACTTACCTCGTCGCTGCGCGCACTTCACAAATCTTAAGTCTTACCCATAAGCCTCACTACATGTTATTTTAAGTTTATGCCGATACGATATCGGCGAGATCCACAACCTCATCACACTTCGCAATATTTCCCACTTACCTTTTAAAGCCACCGGCAGTGCGCACTTCGCAAGTTTTACCTTTTACCCTTCCGCCACTTCGCAAGCTATGTTATTTGTATTGTGATGTGATAGTGCTACCACACATCGCAATCACAAAATTTTAAGTTTACCTTCCACCACCTACAAGATAAGGTATTTGCGATGCGATGCGACAAGCGCATTTCGCACATCGCAAGGTTTTTGTGTTGACCCATAAAGTTCCGCAAGTTATTTTATTTCGTTGTCACATATCACAATCGCAATCTTTTAAGTTTTCCGACGAACCGCCCACAGGCTATGTTATTTTGGGTGCGATGCAAATAAGTGCCATGCCACTATCACACATTGTAACCTGCAAATTTTAAAGGACGATGTCGAAATTTAAAGCTTGAAATCGCTGAATTACGTAGATGTGATGTAGACCAGAACCACATTGCATAAAATTTGAGATCCGCCAATTTGTGTTTTGAACATGTTTTTACATGCCTTCCTCTGTAATTCAGAATACGGTCTGCATACCATTTTTAATGAAGATATGGGTCTTATGAATTAGCATTAAGTAGAATTAGGTTTTATAGGCTTCAGCCATTTTGATATAAGCATAATGTAATTTAATTTTGAATATAGAGAGTGAAGGAATAGAAAACAACAGTTTGTTCCTCTCATGTGTATTACGCTGCCTATGTGTATGACTGTTTAATATCCGCAATTTTTTGTAGTCTCTGTGTTGTGGGGAAACACATTTCCTCTATTTATTGTATTCAGAAATTCCAACATGGTATCAGAGTAGGGCTAGGCTCTCAGTAAAATAACAAGCTCTCTTTACTGAAGAAGCTGTAAGATTGATTTGAGAAGCAGGTTTCTCCAAAAATGAGAAAGCTTCTATTTTACACAGTCAAGTTAATTGTTTGTTTACACAGTCAAGTTAATTGTTTGTTTACACAGTCAGAATGGCAACAATAGGCACAAATCTGACAAATCCACAAATACCACAGTTCAATGGTAAAAATTATGATTATTGGCCATTACAATGAGGGCCCTCTTTGCTTCACAAGATATATGGGAGCTGGTGGAACAAGGTTTCCAAGAACCAGCAAACGCAACAATGTTGGTTTCTTTGACAACAGCAGAAAGAGACTTGTTGAGAGATAATAATAAGAAGGACTCCAAAGCCCTCTTCTATCTCTTTCAGGAAGTACACGAGAGTATTTTCCCAAGGATTGTAATAGCAACAAAGTCTAAGGTGGTGTGGGATATTCTCAAGACATCCTATCAAGGCATGGAGAAGGTGAAGACATCAAAGCTACAAATGCCGAGGAGAGACTTTGAAACTCTCTGTATGAAAGAGTCTGATAACATAGACTCATTCTTCACACATGTGATTGGGTTGGTTACCTAGATAAGGTATCATGGAGAGACACTTGAGGAAAGAAGAATAGGGGAGAAAATATTGAGAAGTCTACCCTCAAGATTTGATGCCATAGTAGTGGAAATATAAGAGACAAAGGACCTCTCACAATTTTCAGTGGATGAGATTTGTGCATCCCTGGTGTCTCATGAACATAGACTGAATAGAACAATGGACTCCTCATTGGACCATGCTTTCAAAACAAAAATTTCTTTTGGTCGAAGTAGAGGTCAAGGAAGATCAAACTACCAAGTAAGAGGAAGAAGCCCATAGCGAGGTAGAAGAAATAGCCCTGCAAGCACAAGTGGAAGGGGCAGCAACCAGATCCAAAGTGGGGTATCAAGCCAGAGTCAAGCACAAGGAAAAAGGTATGACAAATCCCAAGTCCAATGTCATTATTATAAAAAGTATGGGCATTATGCCAATGAATGTAGAAAGAAACAAAATGACATGAATAATAGGCAAAATCTTAATTTTGCAAAATAAAGTTAGAACCAGAGTAATGTGATTCTAACATGTAATGTAGCACAAGAAAAGAAAGAATATGTATAGTTCTTAGACTCAACTTATAGTAACCACATGACTGGAAACATAGCAATGTTTTCCAATATGGATGAAAATGTGAAGTCTGAAGTGATAACGGGGACTGAAAACAAAGTCTCTATCATGGGAAAAGGAAGAGTCGTCATACTGACAAGGAAGGGAGAAAATAAATTTGTGCCAGATGTCTATTATGTACCTGGCATGAAATGTAGCCTTCTGATCATTGGAAAACTCATGAACAAGGGCTACAATGTGTTTTTTAAGAATGACGTGTGTACAATCATGGAAATACCTCCAAGTAAAAGGTTCATTGCAGAAGTGCATATGACAAAGAATAGGATGTTTCCTCTCAAGCTCAGAATATAATTGAAGGAAGGAGGTGTGGTAGCAGCAGTCACATAAGAGGTATTTCAAGAAGAAGTGAAAGACGAAAACTGGTTATGGCATTTGAGATTTAGACATCTCAATTTTGGAGGTTTGAACCTCTTGCATAGAAAAGGCATGGTAAATGGATTACCACTCATAGAGAAACCAGATAGCCTATGTGAAGGTTGCATCTTGGGTAAACAACACAAAGAATCATTTCTAGTAGGAAAGAGTATAAGGGCAAAGGCATCCTTAGAGATTGTCCACTCAGATTTGTGTGGACCAATGCAAACGCCATCTTTATCTGGCAGTCACAATGTATTGACATTTATAGATGATTATACAAGAAATAAATGGGTTTATTTCTTGAAACAGAAGAGTGAAATGTTTGAATAGTTATACCACTTCAAAGCTCTTGTTGAGAAGAAGAGTGTGCACTACATAAAAGTGTTGATAATTGACAGAGGTGGAGAATATATCTCCAAATATTTCCTACGTTTTTGTAGGGAGTATAGCATACACAAGCAGTTTACCACAAGGTACACACCATAGCAATATGGTGTTGCAGAAAGGAATAATAGGACCATCATCAACATGGTCAGAAGTATGTTGAAGGAAAAGAATTTTCCAAATGAGTATTGGGCTGAAGTTTTCAATTGTGCAACGTATATTTTTGAATATATGCCCAACCAAAGCTGTTATGAATAGAGTTCCGAAAGAAGCATGGAGTGGAACAAAGAAGTTTGTCACTCACATGAAAGTATTTGGATGCGTGGCATATGCACATGTCCCGGATCAATTAAGGAAAACTTTGGATAGCAAGGGGGAGAAGTGTATCTTTGCTGGATACAGTGATGAGTCCAAGGCATACAAACTCTATAATTCATCCACCAAGAAAGCTATAATCAACAGAGATGTGCAATATATTGAAGAAGAACCTTGGGATGGAAGCTTAGAGAAAACAATGAATGTGAAGACATGTGTGTCTCACGAAGAGGAAGAGGAATGGATTGCTCAAAATAATTCCTCAACGGTGGCTCCTCCGACACCTTCACAAGCAGGAAATAGAACAGCCTTGAGAAACCAAGGAAGTGATTCTCCAAGCACACCACAGGGATTAGAAACTCCCTCGAGTTCAAGTGGAACTCCAAGCACACCAAGAAGACCAAGATTCAGAAATTTGAGTGAAATTTATGAGAAAGATGATAATAATAATGGTCTAAATTCTTTATTTTCTTTGTTTTGTCATGTTGATGACCCAATTCATTTTGAAGATGCAGTAAAAGAAGAAAAATGGATTGAAGTAATGAATGAAGAGATTGATGCAATAGAAAAGAATGATACACGGGAGTTAGTGGACCTCCCACAAGGTAAGGAAGTCATTGGAGTAAAATCGGTCTATAAGACCAAGAGAAATTCCGAAGGAAAAATAGAAAGGCATAAAGAAAGACTTGTTGTTAAGGGCTACAAGTAGCAACAATGAAGATATTATGAAGAAACCTTTGCACTAGTTTCAAGAATGGAGACAATGCAAACGGTGTTGTCCATAGCAACACAAAAAAAGTGGAAATTCTACCAAATAGATGTGAAGTTAGCATTCTTGAATGGAGTGTTAAAAGAGGAGGTATATGTTGAATAACCTCCAGAATATGAGATTGAAGGGCAAGAGCACAAAGTGTGCAAGTTGAAGAAAGCCCTTTATGAGCTGAAGCAAGCTCCAAGAGCATGGTACAATAGAACTGATGCTTACCTGACAGAAAATGGGTTTGAGAAATGTGATGGTGAACCCACACTCTACATTAAAGAAAATTATGGTAAGATCCTTATTGTTTTTTTATATGTAGATGATTTAATTTTCATAGGAAATGAACTTTCTCTCATTTCTGATTTTAAAGAAGTCATGAAGAGTGAATTTGAAATGGCTGATTTGGGTTTTTTGAGATATTTTCTTGGAAAAGAAGTAAAGAAAAATGAAAAGGGAATTTTTATTTCCCAAGAAAAATATGTTGAAGAAGTTTTGAAGAGGTTTAACATGCAGAACTACAAAGTAGCAATAACTCCAAATTTCATGGGCTTGAAGTTAAGCAAGGGAGATTGTAGCAAGAATGTCGATCCGACATTGTATAAGAGCATAGTTGGCAGTTTAATGTATTTGACTACAACTAGGCCTAATATTATGTATGCTGTAAGTTTAATTTCCAGATTCATGGAGACACCAAAGGAGACACATTGGTAAGCAACCAAGGGAATATTGAGGTATGTAAATGGAACGAAGGAGTATGGTGTTCTATACTCCTCAAATGATAATTTTAAGTTTATTGGTTACACTGACAGTGATTGGGATGGAGGCGTAGATGATAGAAAGAGCACATCTGGGTATGTGTTTAATTTTGGAACAGGGGCCATTTCATGGGCTTCCAAGAAGCAACCAATATTTTCTTTATCAACAGCAGAAGCAGAGTATGTAGTAGCAACAGCAGCAACCTATCAAGCTATTTGGATGAGAAGGATGCTGAGATATTTGTGTCATGAGAAAGATAAAGGAACCACAATTTATTGTGATAATAGCTCAGCGATTGCATTATCAAAAAAAAAATTTTTCTGCAAGAGAACAAAGCACATAGGTGCAAAATATCATTTTATAAGAGAATTGGTTAATAATGGTGAGATTGTTTTGTAACATTGCAGGACAAAGGAATAGTTCGCTGATATCCTCACAAAGCCATTAGCACAGAAGAGTTTTGAGTATCTCACAAAACGTCTGGGAATGACCGATGGAGGAAGTTGTGATTAAGGGGGAGTGTTGGAATTTTTCTCCCAAACATTGCCATCAATAACAGTGCCAGCAGCCCACAATTCCATCAATTTTTATTACAAAGAAGGACGAGAACAGATCCATAGAGCCTAAGCCATTTCACGCAAAATATCAGAACAGAGTACCCACGACCATCCTCTGAATTTATTTCTCAACCACCGCATTCAACTTACCGTATGCTCGCACAACACATTTCACAAATTTTATGCTTTAACCTTAAGCCCTTCCCCATATAACTTATTTCCTTGCCGATGCGATATTGGCAGGACCTACCATACACCCAACCACATTGCAAACCATCATAACTCTTTGTTATTCCACAAATCCATTTATTTGTGCATTTCGCACTTGAAACAACTTATCTCATCACCGCCTGCACTTTGCAAATCTTATGTCTTACCCGTAAGCCTCAACATATGCTATGTTAATTTTCCACCGATGCAATATCGGTGAGACCCACTGCCTCATTGCACTTCACAAGATTTTCCACTTACCTTTTAAAGCCACCCGCAGTGCACACTTCACAAGTTTTACCTTTTACCCTTCCACCACTTCCCAAACTATGTTATTTGCGTTGCGATGTGATAGTGCTACCACACATTGCAATCGCAACATTTTAATTTTACCTTCCACAGCCCGCAAGATAAGTTATTTGCAATGTGATGCGACAAGCGCATTTCGCACATCGCAAGGTTTTGTGTTTACCCGTAAATTTCCGCAAGTTATGTTATTTTTTTGCGATGTGATATCGCTGTCACATATCGCAATCACAATCTTTTAAGTTTTCCGCTGAACCGCCCGCAGACTATGCTATTTTGGGTGCGATGCGAATAAGTGCCATGTCACTATTGCACATCGTAGCCCATAAAGTTTAAAGGATAGCATCTAAAGTTAAAGTTTGAAATCATCGAATTGCACAGATGCGATGTGGACCAGAACCACATTGCATAAAATTTAAGATCCGCCAGTTTGTGTTTTGAATGCGTTTTTATGTGCCTTCCTGTGTAATTCAGAATACGGTCTACGTATCGTTTTTAATGAAGATATGGGTCTTATGACAACCCAAGGACGAATGTTTTTTGAACGTGTGTTCAACATTGAATTAGAATTAAGTAGAATTAGGTTTTATAGGCTTCGGCCATTTTGATATAAGCATAATGTAATTTCATTTTGAATATAGAGAGTGGAGGAATAGAAAACAATAATTTGTTCCTCTCTTGTGTATTACGCTGCTTGTGTGTATGATTGTTTAATTTCTGCAATTTGTTGTAGTTTCTGTGTTGTGGAGAAATGCATTTCCTCTGTTTATTGTATTCAGAAATTCCAACAACACGATGGTCAAATTCAGAGCTGATTCTCATGTGCCTAGGCTCTAAAAATGACATAATTTCCAATCTACAGCATGTATTGATTTACTAGTCACACAACATAACCCATGTTCTTGTAGATTACAAGTTATTATAAACACTCTTTACATAATCTACGATTAAATGGAAGATGCCATAGGCGTGTTTCCTTTTTTAGGTTGTGTTGTAGTTGTAGTGACATAGGTATCCTGGTAAGAACAATAATTTTCTGCGAAGAATTCACCTTGAATGAGAAAAATGTAGAAGTGCTTTGTTCCACACAGAATGATAAGAAATATCTCCAACGTTCTCTGCACACAAATACAATGTACCAATATTAATATAAAACACCATTAATGATTAATCCAATAAGCAACTATTATGAGAAGAATCATTAATGATGAGATAACATTTGACCAACTTTGAGTTTTGGCTGCCGATAATGATCTCCTTACATGCCAACTTGCAGATTATGTTGAAAAATAATTAGATCATCTTCCATCTTGATTTCATAGAGGACTTAGATATAGATTATAATAATTCTTATGAGCTCCAATTCCATAATGTTATCACATATTATGTAGCTTTGTAGTTATTATATATACAAACCCCATGGCAAGTAGTGTGAAGGCCCAAGCAGTCATGGTAGATGCAACACTCGAAGCCAAACTATGGGCAGTCGAAACCCGGAGATGATGGAGCCTCGAAAGGCTTGATGTAGCTCCTACAACGGTAGCTATCAAAACAAAAATAACCATCAATCCTGTGGCTTCATTCCCCATTGGAATATATGCTAGAGAAAATCCCACAAGAATTCTGGGACGTGCAAATTTCAATAGAAAATCAATCAGCAAAACAGGCTGCAGCACAAAAACAAGTTATGCGGAGATGTATAAAAGCAAGAAGAATATGTATTTTGGTGTTGGAGATTAATAGCTAACAGTAGAATAAGTGTGTTCAAGGGCTTTGTTGAGAGCCCATCCTGCAATAACACCTACACCCACATACATGCAGAAGTTCCACAGGAAGAGAATACCCACCAGAGATTTGACCATTTTGCGTGCCATTATAGTAATACTAGCCCTTCTCTGCAAATTATTAGTATTGACCAAGCCGAGCTTGGTTTAGAAATGCAAAATTACCAATTATCAATTTATATTGCACACCTGATGGCTAGACAAAACTCATAATACTTCTCTCGATATCTCCCAAGGAAAGAGATGATGTATTTATGAATGGTTGGAAAGTATGCAAGCCACCCTAAAGGAAAGGGCCAAAAGGGATAGAGACAAGGTACCCCGCAAATGGAAAATAGTAGGAGTGGTAGTTCAATCAAATAGATATGTTCGTCTATTTGTCAATGCCTCTCCTAACAAGGAAAGGAGATATCACCTTGAAAGCTTTTGCAGCATCCCATATTCTTGTCCACGAATCCACGTTGGAACATGGTTAGTTGGATATTGTTAGAGCAATTCTCCAGCTTTATCGATTTATTATGGCATTTTGCACTTCGACTTTCATAGGATTCCTTTTCGTTCCTAGTAAAATTTTCCATTCACATTCGATTTACATGGAGGATTTGAATATTTTTTTCTTCTAAATTCGAATCACACGCAGGATTTGCATATTTTTAATTGTATTGATTGTATTTCTTTCCCTAAGCATTTCATGTCAGTTGTATCATCTAATACCAACAACTTTCTTTAATTATTCTTTCTCCAGCAACTTTCTTTAATTATACCTACCTTAAAGCAATGACTTGTTTGTGAGGTTCTGCGCGTGTGTATATATATATATATATATATATATATATATATATATATATATTCTCGATAGAGTGTTGGGAGGTAATAATTTAAAGAATGGACATAAAATAGAAGTGAATTTCACGGTCCCAACATGGAAACTTTAGCGGTATTGAATTTAATGGAAATGGTGAATTCCGAGACTCGTATGAAATCCAACACCACACATATTTATATCGAGAATTAGACACCATTGCATTCTTTGTTTAAGAAGAAATAATTAATGAATCATTTTCAATCTCCAAAGGTTCATGTTATTAGTATTAATGTGCGAATAGGAATGTCTTTGTAAATATTAAATAGAATGTCCTCACAGTGCATCATATAAATAATAATAACGGAAAAACTACAAATTGTAGAACTCGCAAGGGTTGAGTAACTGAAAGGTGCAACCACATACTTCAGAGATGTTGGAGTAAAATGAGGGAGACTTGTTATATAACTCAGTCGGATTTAAGCATGACACTGCCATCTTTCTCTGTCGCAAAGGGAAATACTCGAAGCTTCGTCTTGTGCTTGGCCTTTTCTTAATTAGCTTTGGGTGAAATTTTTTAATCAAATTTATTTAATATTTGGTGAAATTTGGTTGGAGTTGAGAAAATGAGTTTGTATTATTTAAGCATTTTATATTTTTTTTTGATAAATGCTAAATTTATTTATATTTTAAAAACATGTATTAATTTAATTCAAAATTTATATTTTTTATTTTTTATTAAAATTTTCAATTAATTTTAGTAATACCATATCTTTAAAAATATATATATAGCAAGGCCATAAGAAGGCCATGAAAAAATGATATCCCTACATGCAGGATTCTATCACCAATGCTCATCCAGAAGAAGTTACAATCAAAACCTTGATCCTAGATTTCCAATAAAACATTTTTTATTCCCTCTGCTTTGAACCTTAATAGAACTATGTATTTTAAAATATAAAGCTAATTTACAAGTTCAGGAAAAATTATACTTATTATATTTATATAAAATTGTTTTATTTTATTTGTTTTATTTAATATACTTATTATAAGTCTTATTTTGTCATTAGAGGCCGATTTTACAACCCACTGTGATCAAGATTTATAAGTATGTCATATTTTAAAAAATAATAAAAATATTTTTAGCTAGGGTTTACCAACACATATTTTTGAATTTTAAATTATATATAGTTTGAATTTTTATATTATATATAACTTTTTAATCTTATTAATGGACTAAGATTAATTATTAAAATGAAACTACGTATTATTATATATAATTTGAATGGAATTATCTCATGTGTTTAATAGCTATTTTATCATAATTTCAATGGATCATAAATTTACCCTTAACATTTTTTCTTACTACATTAAAATTCCAATTTAAGTAAAATTTTAAACCTATATACTCTTTATTACAGCCAATACTATTTCTTAAATCCAAGGAAAAAGGTTAATTCAACAAAAAAAAATAGAAAAGCCTCTTCCAAAATCTTTTAATATTTATTTAAATTAAATATTTGTAAAATGAATCTCTAAAAAAAACTATATATATTAATTTGATGTAGTTTTGTTATAAATTTTATTATGATGCTGTGTAAAAACATCATTAATTATAATATTGATATTTAAAGATTAATATTAATATTACTATAATTAAATTTAATAACTTTTGATTAATACAATATTAAATTTGTTATATTTTAATATATATTAATATATCATGATATATAATTAAATCTGGATATATATGAAGAGAAGAACAAATACATAGAGTGATAGAGGGAGTGACAAGGGAGAGATGGAAATGAAATGAAGGGGAGAGGAGGAATGAATAGAGATAGAAAGAGAGAAGTGAGAGAGGGAAAGAAAGGCAAGAGAGATAGAGGGAGACAAAAATATGGAGTGGGGGAGAGGAGGAGAGAGAGAGCGAGATATTGACAAGGTTGGAGGGCAAAGAGGGAGAGATAGATGGGGGAAGAGACACTACAAGGAAAACACCTTCTAGCGGATTGTTGAATTTTGCAACAAAAACAGTGAAATTGGCATCCAGAAGTAACATGACAACACCTACACTAGTGTGGGACCATAGGTCATGTAGTGATGGGTCCTAGCAATATATTAGTGTGCAATTCAATTTATTTAATAAATTGGAAATGTTTCTAATTTAAATTTCCTTTAATTAAATGGGACAATAAAATGTAATCTTATCTCATAATCACTGATAATAGTTAACTGAGTGTGATAACCTCAGTTAGCTCATGAATTTAGAGTTGAGGGTGATTGGTGAGGCATGCAGAGTGATTCTATGTGTTTTAGAGTTCAAGTTGTAGTTAAGTGAGTGAGTTTAATGCATGAGAAATCAGTTAACTTAGTTAAGTGAGTTAAAGTCAGTCTAACTAGTTGTAACTGATTGCTGCAATAGTGAGAGGTCAAGTGAATTAAATCATATTTAATTCACATGCAGTGATCTGTCAAGTGACTAATGATTTACTATTAATAGTTGCATGCATGTCAGTTCCAGTGGAGACCTAGTTGAGACAAAGGTTAAAGGAAAGTTGACTATCAAGTGTATTATTAGCAAAATGCCCAGATGCAATTAAAACACCACATGATTTCCCATGATACTTGCACAGTTGATAAAGGCTAAAATTCCTAAGGAATAGGGATTGCATTCCTCATGAATTTCATGTGCAAGGAAGGCTGAAGACAGGCTGAGAATTAGCTAAGTGTTGGATACGTTTTTTCTGGATTAGTGTGAGACGATTAGCAGAGTGTAGGAGACTCTTATGAGAAAAGTGCATTGTAATGGTTTCATGATTCATTGGTTCATTATACAATATAGATAGAGGGGTTTTGAGCAGGAAGCTTTCCCCAGGGAAAATATCTGTGTTGTGGTTTGATTTGCTTCATTCTTTACTTGTTGTGATTGGTTATCGTGTTTATTTTCCACAATTGATTTGTAGAAGGATTCAATATCTATATTTAGTACATTGCTTAATCGGATTGAATCCATTAATATACATATGTTTTTATAATTTCCACATGGTATCAGAACACAGGAAATCACTATAGTGGAGAAGAAATTGAGTTCGTGACTGAATAACATTTGAATTTGCAGAAGTATTCTTTGGTGCAACATCGGATCAAGATGGCTTTCAATGGCTTGAGATTGGAGTATGTACTCGAGAGCAGCTCTAATTATATTGCATGGAAAGATAGAATAGAGGTAGTGTTAGAGGACAACGGGTTGAAAGAATTCATTGAGAATGATATTCCCAGGCCTACAGCATTAGACTTGCTCTTCTTGATGCTTGGAAAAAGAAGGTAGCAAGGGTGAGGAGGATCTTATTAGAGGGAGTACGAGATCACATTGTCTCAATTCTCCATTGAAAAGAAACTCCATATGCAATGTGGAAGGCTTTGACAGATCTGTTTCATAGTAGTAGTGATCATATAAAATTGGCACCACAGGACAAGCTCAGGAAAATCAAAATGGAGAAAGACAACACTATTCCGAAATATTTAACCAAGTTTGTCCAATGTCAAGATTAGCTTGGGAGCGTCGGAATTACTGTTGTGGATGATGAAATGGTGAGCCTAGCTCTTCTAGGCCTTCCTAAGAGTTTGCATAGTTATCAAGACTCTCTCAATGGAAGGTAGAAGCTTCCACATTGGGAATGACTTTGGTCCGATTTGGTGCAAGAAGAATTCAAGTGGAATACTAGGGATGGATCTTGATCTAAGGCAGCTGATGGAGAAAATTTTGCCTTGGCTGGTAAGGCGAAGAAGGGGAAAGGAAATAAATACTATTCCAAATATGAGACTGACGAAGAAGGAAAGGAGCGTGACATGTCCAGAGTGAAGTCTTTTCACTGTCACGAGCATGGACATTATGCCACTAATTGTCCACAAAAGAAGAAGAAAAAGAAGGCTTCAGGATCTACAGCTCGTGAGGCTTTGGCCTCACAATTTGAGTTGGATTTTTCACTCATTTCATGCATGGTTTCAAGTGTGATGGGATTAGTGTGGTACTTGGATAGTGGTGCATCTTTCCACATGATGAGAGACAAAGAACTTTTCAGTAGCTTGGAGGAGAAGGACCTCCAGATGCATATAGAAATGGGTGATGACGGGAAGCACAATGCTACCGGGATTAGTACAGTTACCTTCCAGAGATAGTCAGGTAAAACCTTTTTATTAAAAGATGTAATGCATGTACCAGGCCTGATAAAGAATTTAGTTTTAGTCGCAATGTTGGAGGATAGAGATTATGATGTGGTTTTCTGTGAAGGGGAAGATTTCCTTCAACACAAAGCCACATGACAAGCCAGAATATTGGGATTCATGTGAAGAATATCGATAAACTTGATGTATATTGTTGCACAACATTGATGGGTAAAGCAAACAAAGTGGTGAGCCAGGATGAGGGTGAGTTATGGTACAAGAGATTGGGCCATCTACACCACGGAGCTTTGAAGGTCTTGCAACAGATTTCTATGGGGCTTCGAAAGGGTACTCTTGTGTAGATAGACACATGCAAGGGATGTACCATGGGGAAGTGTGAGAAAGCCATGGAATTGTCCCTTGAGAGGGAGCTTGATTTGCATGCAGATGAGGAACTATTGTTTCCTAAGAATGAAACTCAAGATGTGGGGCAACCACAAGATGAGGATCATGGAGTGGAAGAAACCACTCAAGCAGAGACCTCCAGGAGGAGGAAATTTTGAGCCAGATGGGTAGAGGGAGTACATGAAGCTATACCTCCGGGTGTGAGGTGGGGCAATGTGAAAAATTAATCCCAAGAAGAAATTTGGGCAGGATTCATTGAGATGGTGTGTCTCATGGATCGAACGTGGATACAAGGAGCCCATAGAGAAGCAGTGGCAGGATTAGTTGGATTGATGCAATCAGATGTCAGGAAGATAGAAATCAAAGTGATAGGTGTCGGATATTGGAGTGCAGATCAGAGTTTCCAGCAGTGCAGAGTGCATGGATACAAATTTCAACAACACAGAGAATGCAATAGACACATGCAATAGCTAACAGCAGTCAGAAGACTCTGATGACAAATGCATTATATTGATTTAGTTGTTTGGAGGCTATTCAATTTCAGAAGTGTTGCATGCAAGATTTGCATGTGCGAATAACACTAGAGAAGTGTTGCATGCAAGAGTTGCATGTCGCATGCAAGAGGTGCATGTGCGCATGCAAGGACATTCCAAGGTGCTGGATCAGGATAGATTTAATCCTTTCTTGTTGAGAGGGAGTGTTGAAGTTTGCAACAAGAAGCAGTGAAATTGGCATCCAGAAACAACATTACAGCACCTACACTAGTGTGGGAGCACAAGTCATGTAGTGATGGGTCGTAACGATACATTAGTGTGCAATTAAATTTATTTAATAAATTGGAAATGTGGCTAATTTAATTTTCCCTTAATTAAATTGGACAATAAAATGTAATCTTATCTCATAATCACTGGTAATAGTTAACTGAGTGTGATAAACTAATTTATCTCATGAATTTTGAGTTGAGGGTGGTTGGTGAGGCATGCAAAGTGATTCTATGTGTTTTAGAGTTCAAGTTGCAGTTAAGTGAATGAGTTTAATGCATGAGAAATCAGTTAACTCAGTTAAGTGAGTTAAAGTCAGTCTAACTAGTTGTAACTGATTGTCGCACTAGTGAGAGGTCAAGTGAATTAAATAATATTTAATTCAAAAGACATAATCTGTCAAGTGGCTAATGATTTACTATTAATAAATGCATGCATGTTAGTTCCAGTGGAGACCCAGTTGAGACAAAGGTTAAAGGGAAGTTGACTATCAAATGTACTATTAGCAAACTACCAAGATGCATTTAAAACACCACGGGATTGCCCATGATACTTGCGGAGTTGAGAAAGACTGAAATTCCTAAGGAATAGGGATTTCATTCCTCATGAATTGTGTGAGTAAGGCAGACTGAAGACGGGCTGAGAATTGGCTAAGTGTTGCCCCGATTTTGTCTAGATCAATGTGAGATGATTAGAAGAGTGCATGAGACTCTTGTGAGAAGAGTGCATTGTAATTGTTTCATGATTCCTTGGTTCATTATACAATAGAGATAGAGGGGTTTTCAGTAGCAAGCTTTCTGCAATTGATTTGTAGAAGGGTTCAGTATCTAGCTTTAGTACATTGCTTGATCGGATTAAATCCATTGCTATACATATGTTTGTATAATTTCTACATGGATGTTTTAATGACACCCTTATAAAAATAGCCTAGATATTCGTTTGTAGCGGAGGTCACTAGAGGAGGTTGGCGGGTGGAGGATTTTACGGATGTTTTTTTTTTTGGGTGAGTTTATAATCATAACATGCATCGATGCACTTGATATGTATCAAGCACATCGGTGCATAGTAGAGGCTAAAGAAGCGTTGTAGAGTAATTTTTAAGTAATATGAAAACAATGGTGCACTTCACACATACAGCACACCAGTGTGTTTTTATATATAAAGCACACTGGTGCGTGCTATCAAATGGCACACCGAAACACTGTGCTCTCCATACAAATTGGCCTGGTTCGTCTCAGTAATCCAGTGCACCATAAAGAAGCATGGTGTGACATTGATACAACTACCTGGTGCATCTCATAATCAAGCACACTGAAAAAGGGTTAATTTAAAAAAAATTACCAGTCGTAAAGAAATCATTTTCACTTCTTATAGTATTGTAGAGCTCTCAAGTACCAGTGTGATATTTTCTTCTCAGAGGCGCCCTACCATCAGTGCTCCCGTTCGCGGTGCTCCTTGTAAATTTAAATTCCGCACCATGAATGGTGTTAACGCAAACCGCATTGGGCGGTCTGGTGCGGTACTGAGAAAAAACGCACCGATAACAATAAAATAGTGCAGGGTGTGTCATAGAACACCGAATATTATCATAATAAAAATTTTAATCAATTTAATAAAATATTTATTAATAAAAAATTAAATTATTATTCATTAACCTATTTAATAATCATTTTAATCATTTTTATTAAAATATTTATTAATAAAAATATATATATATATATTATTATTCATTAATCCATTTAATAATAATTTTAATAATTTTATTAAAATATTGATTAATAAAAAAAATTATATTATTATTCATTAACCCATTTAATTAAAAATATATAATATGGTTTCTTAATAACTAATTAACTAGTTTTGATAATGACTAGTTTTTAAGTGACTAATTTTCAACGACTAATTCTGGCCAATGGTGCATCCACACTATTTATTCAATAAGATCGATTTAATTTTTCACCTTGTCCTTAGGATAAACCACATTAGTTGGTTTGAAACGTCAACCAAATCCTAATGATGTGATTATCCTAAAAGACATTTAGAAGTTAATTTTATCTTCATTATTTTATGTGAGAGGGTCATTTAAGTTTTATAGTCATATATTTTCTGTTGTAATTATGGGTTTTGGTTTGTTGTATAGTATATTCTTATGCTAATTGTATGTTTGATTTAATCTTGTCTTTGTTAGACAACTAATTCTTGAGTTAGATTTTGTTAGGGTAATTGGTTATTAAAGTCCAAGGAAACATGAAAACTCATTCAATGAATTTTTGTTGTATTTATATGTACATAATGTACAACATTAATTGAGATCATTCATTAATATATTGTTGAGTTTGGTTTCCATTTTGTGTGTTTAACAATAGTATGTTATTCATCCCTTCTATTGATTAAATTGTGCTCCTAGTTTTGTGGCCTCCTCCTTTATCAGAAAATTAGTGATCACCATGGATCGATTGAAGGTTTCCCAACTATTGTTTTCATTACTATGC
Organism: Pinus albicaulis; assembly: GCA_034641835.2. Lineage (NCBI taxonomy): Eukaryota > Viridiplantae > Streptophyta > Pinopsida > Pinales > Pinaceae > Pinus > Pinus albicaulis. The sequence continues at coordinate 203,473,047 of CM076571.1, read as the reverse complement.
ATTATAAAACGAGCTAGCTAGATTCGATTAGTTATGCTTGGAATAACCGAACGCGACCTGAGGAGAAAAATATTATTATCTGGATTGGAATTTGAGTTGGAGTCGTATTTACAAGGCCTGCTACCGCATCAATCATCCTCATATATGTAAGTGGATGTACATATTAAGATTACATGCAGTAATTTTTAAAATTGACTGCATATCATGTTACATTGAAATCCATGTGATCTTGAGACTATGAATTGAGGGAGATTTTATATATAAGCAAAATATTCTTGTAGAAGCGCAACATAGTTAGTCTTGGTAAAGAATTTTTTATATCAACCGACTTGGAATTTGAGCCAAATAGAAAGTGAATATTGTTCCATGCTGTTTAAGAAGATTGGGTTATACGTTATAGGTTTCCATACCATTAGAAATGAAATTACATAGAAATCCATTACCGCTTCCTCCTACCGAATTTATGATAGTATCTACTGGTCACACAAGTGCACCGACACCAAACCATTGTCCACTTTTGAATAATGAAACACATTATATTTTTTGGTTGCCAAATCCAAACAAAGTGGTGATATTCAAACCCTAGTTGATGTTTGTCCCATTAAAGAAACATAATTTCTTCTAAATCCAGTGCCTTTAATTTAAAAACGATTCATGTGGCTCGATCTTACTACAAGAATTTTGTTGGAAAACCTAGTGTTAGAAATCGAGATTTCCTTTTATTTATTTGGTGATGATAACGATGGTCTTAAGTGTTAGAGCCAAGATTGCACAGCAGACAAAAAACATATACACAGCAAATAAATCATGCACAGGAAACACAGAGTTTAACGTGGTTCACCCAACCATTCTGGGCTACGTCCACCAAACATAGGCATCGGCAATTCTTTATTAATCAAACAGGAGATTACAAACTCACACACACCCTCAAAACAATCCGTATGGATACCTGTTATATAGCAAAGAGAATCTAACTGCCTCATAAATCCTCTCACATCAAATTTAGGATGCATTAACTCTCTCCCAACAACCTGGAGCTAATCTAGCAACAAATTCCTAATTTTTGTCACCTACTGAGATTTTTGACTATTTTAATAAAACTGAAAATCTCAACAATCTCCACCTTGACAACAATTAGCCTGATGCCCTGTTTGTTTATTATTTTATCTTTTCTGCAAGCCAAGAGAAGCCAAACACCAACGCAGCTTCTCCAACAAAACTGGTTTCGTGAACATGTCTGCACATTTTTCCTTTGTATGCACCTTTTCAAGAGAGACTCCCCTTTCAGTGATAACCTGTCTTACAAAATGGTACTTGATCGGTATATGCTTTGATTTACTATGATAGGCCGGATTCTTAGCCAAATGTATTGCACTTTGACTATCACAAAATAACTTGATGTTGTCCTGCAACCTACCAAATTCACCAAATAAACCTTTCAACCAAACCGCTTCTTTGCAAGCATGAGAAGCAGCAATGTATTCTGCTTCAGTAGTGGATAAAGCAACAATGTTCTGTAGCTTTGACATCCAGCTGATAGCTCCACCTGCAAGAGTAAAGACGTACCCTGAAGTTGACCTTCTCTTATCCAAATCACCTGCAAAATCGGAATCAACATACCCGCAAACAGATTCACTACTCTTATTGTAAGTAATACAATAACTACTTGTGCCTCTCAAGTACCGAAGCACCCATTTCACTGCTGACCAGTGTTCTTTACCCGGATTTTCCATGTACCTGCTGACAACCCCAACTGCATGTGAAATATCTGGTCGAGTACAAACCATCGCATACATCAAACATCCTACTACATTGGCATATGGAATTTGAGACATATAATCCTTTTCTTCATCTGTATTAGGACATAAACTCGAAGAAAGCTTAAAATGGGAAGCTAAAGGGACTGACACAGGCTTCACATTGTTCATACCAAACCTCACAAGTATTTTCTCAATATACTTCTGTTGTGATAGCCACAGCTTACCATTGCTCCTTTCTCTGAAAATCTCCATGCCCAAAATCTGTCTTGCTGCTCCTAGATCTTTCATATCAAATGTCCTTGCCATCTGAGTCTTCAACCTGTTGATTTCTTCAATGCTTTTGCTTGCTAAAAGCATATCGTCAACATACAACACTAAGATAATGAACATGCCATTATTTAACTGCTTAAAGTAAACACAATGATCATATTCACTTCTTATATATTTTTGACTCAACATGAAAGAATCAAATTTCTTGTACCACTGTCGAGGCGACTGCTTCAGACCATACAATGACTTCTTGAGCCTGCAGACAAATTTCTTATTGCGATGCTGAACAAACCCTTCCAGTTGTTCCATATAAATTTCCTCATCTAAGTCTCCATGTAGAAATGCAGTCTTAACATCTAGTTGCTGTAATTCTAAATCAAGCAAAGCAACTAACGCTAATACAATTCGAATTGAAACTATTTTAACAACTGGTGAAAAAATCTCATGAAAGTCTATGCCTGCGTTCTGAGAAAACCCTTTTGCGACCAGTCGTGCTTTGTACCTGTCTTCCGTATCATTCACACCCCGTTTCAGCTTGAAAACCCATTTACATCCCACAATTTTCCTGTCTTTCGGAAGCTCAACCAGATCCCATGTGCCGTTCTTACTTAAGGCCATCATTTCGTCCTTCATGGCTGCTTTCCACTTGTCACTTTTCGAACCTTCTATTGCTTCCTGATAGCACAGAGGTTCATTGTCATTAGCAGTAAATGCAACTAAAGTAACATAATCATCATACCTTCTCGGTGGCCGTTTGATTCTTGTCGACCTCCTTAAGGATGTTTCTGGTGCTTCCACAATTGGCTGACTACCATCTGTAGGAACTTCTTCTCAATAACCATCTGAGACCTGTTCATGACCTACATCTGAACCCTGTTCATAATCTGATTCTGAAACCTGTTCATGACTAGAATCAGAACTATGGTCATCATGACTATCATTAGAAGTGCTGTCAAACTGAATGTGCTGAAAATCAGATACATCATCCTGTTCCAATTTATTATCTACATCTAACTGTACAAGAGGGGATTCATTAAACTTTACATCTCTGTTGATGATGATTTTGCGGGTAGTAGGATCCCACAATCTATATCCCTTTGTTCCAACATCATACCCAACAAAGATATACCTTTTAGACTTTGGATCTAATTTAGTTCGCTGATGTTTAGGCACTAGAGCATATGCATCACAACCAAACACTCTGAGTTTAGAATAGTCACAAGGGTGTCCTTTCCATACCTCTTGCGGAATCTTGCAGTCTATTGCCGTCGATGGAGATCATTTTATCACATAACAAGCTGTTGCCACCGCTTCCGTCCACAACTCCTTTTGCAACCCGACGTTACTCAGCATACTCCTTGCTCTCTCTAGAAGAGTTCTGTTCATGCGTTCAGCAACTCCATTTTGCCGAGGAGTATAAACCGTGGTCTTATGTCTCTCGATCCCTGCATCCTTGCAATAGCTGTCAAACTCCTTGGAAGTAAACTCACCACCATTGTCAGTTCTTAAACATTTTATTGTTCTACCAGTGCTGTTTTCTACCAATGCTCTAAACTGTTTGAAAATTGTAAAAACATCAGACTTCTTTTTCATCATGTAGACCCACACCTTCCTAGAAAAGTCATCAATGAACAACACAAAATATGATGAGCCACCATATGACGCTGTAGGGGCTGGACCCCAAACATCTGAATGAATATAATCAAGTATGCCTTTACTAGTATGTTTGCCTGTTTTAAATTTTTGTTTACTTTGTTTTCCAAACAAGCAATGCTTACAAAAATCTAACTTTTCAGACTTTAGATTAGGAAGTAATTTGCGATCAGCCAAAATCTTTAACCCTCTTTCGCTCATATGGCCCAACCTTTGATGCCATAGGCGAATGGAACTACTGTCATGTTCAGACACCGTAGACACATGATCTGACCCTGTTCTTCCTTCTAATTGAAACAGATTTCCTACTTTTTTAGCCTTCATTACTAGTAAGATACCTTTATAGATTTTCATAACTCCACCTTGAATTACAGTTTTATATCCATTCGTATCCAAAGCTCCTAAAGAAATTAGATTTTTCCTTAAGTCTGGAACATGTCTCACATCTGTTAACAATTTAGTTGTGCCATCAAACATTTGCAGTTGTATACTTCCTATCCCAACAATATTGCAAGTAACATCATTACCCATGTACACGACGCCATCATCAACAGATCTATACGTCTTGAACCATTCTCTATGAATACACATGTGGTTTGATGCACCGGAATCTAACAACCAATGTTGATCATGATTTGACAAATTAACTGATAACACTTCGTCACTCATACCTGAACCAGATGCTGAACCTGTATCTGTCGTGTTTGCTTCCTTCTTCTCTGTTGAAGAACCTTATTTAGCAGCCTGCTGTCGCTTCCAGCAATCCTTCTTCAGGTGTCCAGCTTTCCCACAATGCCAGCACTTCACCTTTGTCTTCTTTCCTTTAGACTTTGAACGAGAGTTTCTATGCTTACCCCCGGAGTGTCTCTCTCTTGATCGACCTCTGGCCATCATTGCCTCTAATGTAGAGGTGTCTGCATTCGACCTCTTCCTCGTCTCCTCAGACAACAAGGCTCCAACCACATCGTCAAACTCGATCTCAAAACGGGCACTTTGTGTTTTCGCCATCTTGTTTAAAAAAAAACAATCTCCAAATCCAATTTTAAATAAAGAATGCCCTTTTTAAAAGAATGCCCTTTTTAAAAGAATGCCCTTTTTAAAAGAATGCCCTTTTTAAAAATATATATATATTTCCTTTCACTTTTAAAGTGCCTTTCCTTTGATACCATATGCAAATGGCAATATTCAAATCAATTTTTAAATGCCACCCTTCACCTTATAAAAAAGGCCTTTCACTTAAAAAACCAAATGTAAATGGCATTTACATTTTTAAACATTATAAAAAAAGGACTTTTTAATAAAATCGATTTATTTAATTGGGCCTCCCTTCTAATATAATCGATTTATTTTTTTTTGTTTTTAAAAAACATGCCACCACCTCTTAAATCAATTAAAACTTGTAATTGATTTAATACAAATCGATTTATATATTGACCTTTTTACAAAACTCCAAAATCGATTTATGAAACACCAAATTGATTTAATAATTAAAACAAATCCAGCTTTTGTCAAAAAGCATATCAAACAGCTTTTAAAAAAAACTGCAAATCGACTTTAAATGGCATTCATCAACTGGGTTTTTAACTTATACCGACATTCAATTCAACTCACAGCGCTGTTATAGTCCGATCACAGCTGCCCTAGTTCAATGCTCTGGCTTCAACGCCATTCAACGCGGCCAGTTCAACACTGTTCATCTGAAAATGCAGAACCATACCGTTCAAAAAAAACCACGGCTCTTCCACTTTTACGCTCTGCACAGACAGCGACGTCCGCAATAGCTTACACAGCGGCTTCTACCACAGTGTATGGTTTTGTATTAACACTAACACAGCTCAGCAACGCAGGTTGGAAACACGACCTCCACACAGGTTTGTGGTCTGTTGGACATCGCTCAACTGCGCTCCACCTCCACGCAACACCAACATGCAATTTCAACGCAACCTCAAACCTCCACGCAGGTTGGACAGCTCCAGCAACCAATTAACGCACCTCTGCACAGTCATACGCACCAGCAATGTACCAACAATGTACCTCTGATACCATTTGTTAGAGCCAATATTGCACAGCAGACAAAAAACATATACACAACAAATAAATCATGCACAGGAAACACAAAGTTTAACGTGGTTCACCCAACCATTCTGGGCTACGTCCACCAAACATAGGCATTGACAATTCTTTATTAATCAAACAGGAGATTACAAACTCACACACACCCTCAAAACAATTCGTATGGATACCTGTTATATAGCAAAGAGAATCTAACTCCCTCATAAATCCTCTCACATCAAATTTAGGATGCATTAACTCTCTCCCAACAACATGGAGCTAATCTAGCAACAAATTCCTAATTTTTGTCACCTACTGAGATTTTTGACTATTTTAATAAAACTGAAAATCTCAACATTAAGTTGATTAATAGTATGTTCGATTAGTTGAAAATTGATCGATTTTTTAGTTCAAGAAACTGGAGCGTATTTTTATGAAGGAATTGTAGTAGCATTAGCAACGTTTTTTCATTGTCGACTTTTTTATTTACACTAATGTTGCAGAGTGCTCAACATAAAAGTCACTAATGGATTCCATTGTTTATTTTTGGAGCGGAGGTTTATCGACCTGTTGAATTTGTGAGCGAGTTGCACTCGTTTTTTTGGCATGTAGTTGATGGTGTAAGGGATCAACTGTGGCATGAACATGCATCAGAGTACGACTCCAATATTAAATGAGTTTGATCATGGTTTATGAACGATACAAGCAGACTCAGTTGAAGGAGGAACTTGGAACTGAGTTGATTGAAGTAAAGCATTGTTTGAAGATCTGTTTAGTAGCATTGTGTATTTCTTGAGGCGTTCAAACACAAAGAAGCCATTTTTTGCTAAGTTAATGTTGTCGTTGTTCCAAGACTTGTGAATGGAATTTATTTTTCGAGTTGAATGAATTCAGGGCATATATTTGTGGACCGTGTAAGGCCTGTGTTATCCCCAACGAATTAGATATGAGATAACAGTCGGGAGTCAAACTAAAGGCCTCTGTTTGCGCCTCGTTGAGCAAAGAAATGAAGTGATAAACATAGTATTTGTTAAAATACCCAGAAACATAGTGTGGTCAATTCAGGAAAACATTCTTTAAACGCATTTTACTGCATAAAACACATGTTGAGAGGAAATTGACTTGATGTTGAGATGATCAGTGCAGAAAACAAATTTTACTAAGATTTATTCTTCTACAGAGGCCGATGCAAAAAACCTATGGTCGAAAATATTCATGGAGGTAAGAGAAAATTAAAGAGTTAAATAGAATATCATATGGTCGACAAGAATAAATTGGTTTTTTATTGGATATTGTTTTATGAATTTTTTCATGGAGGGTTGGAGTATAGAGGAATAGGGACATCAATTATGGGAGTTGGTTGTTGGTGTTCAAGATTCATTGATGGAACTGACCATATGAATGAATAATTGAATGTCTCTCTATTGCAGATTAGATTGGTTTTATGTGGGTGGAAGTAGTGGAAAATAAGTTTTTCAAGGTTGTTTATTCTCAAGTTTTGATTTTCTTGAATTTTAAATTATAGAATTTATGAATATAAAATCAAGAAGGGAAAATGACATTGTGGTTAGCTAAGCTCATATAGTTACATGGTATATTAAAGGTCACAAATTCAAATATTTGGAAGTTAGAAAGGAAATATTATTTCTTGCAATAGTTTTATCTTTTTCAAAACATTGTGAAATTACTGTGTAATATGGGTGCATTTTCAGTTGAACCTGACACCCGAGATTGACAAAAAATGGCTCAAATAAAAATGTGTTAGAAAGTTTAAGTAATTTCATTAGTTCCACTGTGAATGAAACTGAAAATATCAGCAAAGTAAGTCTTGTTGATATCAGAGTTTGCTTACATGATGCATTGGAGATAGTTCAATTTCTCGAGATTGAGATCAAGTTACGACGAGATGAACTTCAGAAAAAAAATGGTGATTCTGAACTGGTGTTTGTTTAGAACAACACTTTGTTTGAGCCTGATTCTAGTCTACAGTCACGGGTAGATGTTACTATTTCAAAGAAAATTTGGATGTAGTCAAAAATTCTGATAAGAAGTATGTTATTCCTAAGACCTTTATAAGACTGTGGGAAGAGATGACGCATAATAAACACATAACTGATTTGGGTTATAACAAGGATATCCTAGATATATCTCTTCATCTTCCTTATTTTTCTAAACCAATACAATTTCGAAGTGCAGGATTTCTCGATGGCGTTGTTCCAGAATAAGTTGATAGATACCAACAATGTAATAGAGTTGGACATGTGAAAGATCGATGTTTTGATCATCACCCGTATAAACGTTATAGAAAGTGAAATCACCATTCAAACATATACGCCAAAAAAATACTACTACAAGAGAGGAACTAAGTTTCAGACGGATTGATTCTTGGGATTGGACAAAAGCATCCAAGAAGATTTACATATCTCCTACTGCAGGATATGTTCGAGAGTGTTGACGAGCCTGAAGTAATGAAGAATAATTCATCTTCTCACCCTGTATCTAACAAGGGGGGAATTGTTTGTGGTTTGCTATAGGTTCGAGATGTCAAGTGAGCATGAGTCAGAGATCCACAAGTGAGCCTGAGCCACAACCTGTACCAGTTATATCCAGAGTTGTAGCCAAAGAGACTTTAGCTTTTTGCTGATTGAGTTGTTTGTGAACGAACACTTCCAGATTCGGAGTTTTTCGAGGAACTGAGCCACAACCTGTACCAATTAGATCCAGAGTTGTAGCCATAGAGACTTCAGTTTTTTTTTTGATTGAGATGTTGTGAATGAACACTTCTAGATTTGGAATTGTTAGAGGAAATACATTGATTGTTTCAGAGTTTGTGGTCACCTTAAAACCATATTTTTGGTTGTTTTAAGAACTTCTACGAAGTTCCAGAGTTGGTGTTGGCTAAGACCTTGAGCTATCCCATCTTCAGTTTATGGTCATCCTTAAAAACCCTTTCTGAGAGACATTAAGTTCTTGGCAGAGATGCATTTTTTAATTTTGGGCTTTCATTCTTGTACTTTGGTACATCTCTTCGGATTAAGGGGGCGTTAGACAGCTAATCCTCATATTAGTTTGTGTTAGGGTAATTGGTTATTAAAGTCCAAGAAAACACGAGAAATAATTCAACAGTTCCTTGTTGTATTTATATGTACATCATGTGCATCATTCATTAATATATTGTTGAGTTTGGTTTCCATTTTGTGTGTCTAACAATCTAGAGATTCCTTTGGAAAGGAGAGAGACTTGAACCTATTTCCAAATCTTCAGATCTGATCACGATTTGAGATCTACTAAGGACTCAAATTCCTTCTTCTTTGAAAATTTTTTCCCAAGTCATCTTACTCTTTCTTAAAAGGGTGTTATTGAGATGATACCTTCATATTCATTGGAGTTCCACTAATAATATTTCCATATTCAAGACAATGTATGCATCTAAAGGGGACATGTTCATCATCTAGAGAATTATTCCAAACACTTTCGTGATGATAAATATTTATGGATGCTAAAAGATGATAGAAGATATTCATGTAAACATAGATCCAAGCATATGATGTTTACCTCCCTCTCTTAGTAGCCTCCAATACTTTGAAAAAGTTGTTGATAACGTTGTCGATGCCTTAAAAGGTTTTCTCCTCCAAATATTCCTTGGTAATAGAGAAGAGTCGTACCTAGACTAGGAAACCAAGGAAATATTCCTTCTACAGATTATGTTGCTTCTTAAAAACATACGTGAAGAACCATGCATTATTGAACATATTTACCTCCAAAAATGCTCGATATATCTTCCAAGCTGGAGAAAATGACTGTAAAGAATATTTTTCCCTTAGCTCCAATTATATTTAACGCTTGAGGTTCCATTTATTAGATCCACCGAATCAAAGACTTTTCAAAGGGCCATAATCCAATGAATTTTCAGATCAAAGCATAATCGTGAATATATTGGATATATTCATTGATCTACATAGATTGAACCTCATAATTTCGATCTTGTATTACTTTTTATAGACAATGCCCTAGATTTCTAACTTGCCACAATGCACATAGAGGAGGCTTTGTTGTGAAACTAGAAATCCTACTTCAGATAACTTCTCTACGAAAAATATGTTAAAGACGAGGAGATTGAAGGGGAATACCATTAGATCCAGAATCATTATGAACTCCTAAAAATATGGCTAAAGGAGGGGTCATCTCGTAGAACCTCTTATCTCTCCGAAATTTCCCTAGCGTTGTTATGTTGTGTTAAAAGAAATATCAGAGGAACTATCAACCATTTTTGGAGATTAGGATCTAGCCTTCCTAATGCTTAGAGAGGGATCTCTCTTAATGATTTAACTTTGTTACTTTAATTGATTTTAGGCTAGTTATGTATGAATTATTTGGTTTGATTTTGATTTGTTGGTGGAATTACTGATTTACATGGATAGGTGTTTTTTTACTTTCCATTGGGCTATGGAGTAAATATATCAAGAAAAAAAAAACAGAATCAAGTTCTAAAGAAAGTGTTACAGGGCATGATAGCTGAGAAAAATCAGATCTTAAAGGTTGAATGGTGAAATGGTTTTCAATAGGGATACAGGAGCAGTTAAGGATTCCTTAAACCAGATAATGAAGGAAGGTGAAAGAGGTCAATTGGGATCAGAAAGTAGTTAAGGATTCTCTAAATCAGATATTAGAAGAAAACATTAAAATGAATAACAGTTCAGAACAGAGTGTATTTAAACAAATTCTGTAATAAAATTACTGTTATAACATTTAAATTTAGAAAACATGCAAGTTTATGGAATTCTTAAGAAAATAACAATGAACAATTGAAATATACTTCAGTGAAGTAGCTTAACACATGAATCCTGTAAAGAAATGTCTTTATTACTTGTCCTATTCGTCAACTTGGAAATCGTACAATAAACCCTCGGGTAGAAGATGAATTCAACTGTGGAAATATTCAAGAATTCACACTCAATACTTCAAATTGATGAAGTATTTATACAACTTATTACAAAATATCCTATTAACTGATTTATGATTTATTCAAGGAAAACACAATATCTTCATACAAGAAGATAGAGACACCTATTTAACTAAATGCAAGTTGTCCCTGTTTATTTGATTTGATGTTTGTTTCTCTTATGCTATCTTATCTCTCACGCTAGTTGTATCTTTTACGCTGGCTGTCTTTATCTATTTGCTCTTTAACTCTATGACTTTTATTTTACGTGACTGCTATGTTTTCTCTTTTACCTTGTCTCTCTTTTACCTGTTTTTACTTTTACTTGTCACAACAAATCACACCATTTTTCCCAAGCTTCTTCATATGGAAGTTTGATTTTTACCATCCTCCTCTAAATCTCATCTGCCTCAGTATACTTGGTAAATGTAGGCTTGTTTAGAAAAAGATGATTTACCTCATGATGGAGGTAAAAGTGGTTTTCAAATATTTGAAGAGTACTTTTCCTGTAGGAATTCCTTTCAATGAGGAATTGTTGGAATTTTCTTTAGCTACTTCCTTGACCTTTTTATCATAATCTTCATGCCTCATTAGTCTATCATTGATTACCAATGGATTATTGAAAAAATGTTTGGATTTTCCACAGTGTTATAAAACAAAATTCAATGCTTCGAATCCCAACAAGGATCCATCTTCAGGACGAGAGTTGAATTGAAGAATGAAAGAAGGACAAAAAGGAGAGGGTTTATATAGTGAAAAATGTGAAGAAAAGAGCCGATAAGAACTTGATTAATTAATTATATTAAATTATTTAATATTTTTAATAAATTCAGTTTTTTGAATTCTATTTAAATAAATACATTTTTTTAATAAATTTTAATAAATTAATTTATTATATTTATATTTTTTCTTAATAAATTTATTTATAAAATTAAAGTGTTATATAATAAATCTATTTATTAGTTTAATAATAATAATAATTTGTTTAATTAATTCTAACAAATGTTTTTAATAAAATTAGATAGTTTTTTATATAAAAAAAAGTATTTGCTTAATTTTAAGTGATTTACTAAAATACAATTATATTAAAAATATTGAAATATTAGTTAATTCTTAATCTTTATTCTAGTGAAGAATTATAAATTACAAAATCCTAGAAAGAACCCCTAGATGGTACCAAGACTAGAAAGAATCATTTACAAAATTAATAAATATTAATTCATAAAATTAATAATTAATAAAAATAAATAATCGTTCACTTTAATGAATATTAAAGTTTATTTAATCAATAAATATTAATAAAAATTACTTATTATTTATAATTATTATATATTAATTCTAGTAATCAATATTTATTTAATTAACTATTATTATCATTATTAAAAAAAATCAATCAATCCTAATTAACCTAATATTAAATATGATCATTATTGAATATAAATATTTTATTTTTTATTTCATTTTAATTATAACTTTAGATACTAATGATAATTATTAATTAATTAATTCTTATTTTAAAAATAAAAATTAATTAATAAGATAATTATTAAAAGTAAATAACTTAATTAGTTGTTGCAACTACCAAACCCTAAAAATTATTCGAAAGATGAGGAAACTTGTGACACTATACTTGGGAAGAAGACAAACTCTAGGGGCACATTTGTCGAATTAGGGGTTGCCAACTGTCACTAATCTCGAATCCTCCATCCATGTTCATGTTATGTAGGTGTTTCATAATGTTGAGCGCTTCTCTAATTTTTCTTCTTCGATAGTGTTCTTCCCTAGCAATGATCTTAGCATCCTCAAGTCGTAAATGATGTTTAGCTTTCGACGAATGATCATCAAGGGCCGAGGTGCCATATCGTTCATGCTTAATATCGACACCATGCTCCTTAAGACGTTTTTGAAGAGAGTGCCCAGTTTCACCAATATAACTCTTCTCGCATGAATAGTCAATCTTGTAAACACCTTTAAGCTACTCATGACTAATATTATCCTTAATTGACCTCATTTTTTGTCTTATGGTTCCTGCTATTGAAAATTGCGTGAAAATGTCATTTCTTTCCAAAAACTTGGCTATCTTATCCATCACACCTTTAATGTATGGTAGAAAAACCCTACCACAACTTTCTTGAGGTCCCTGGCGCTTCTTGGATATGATCAAACCTTTGGCTCTTTTTATGAATTTCCTAATTTATTTATCTTTATATCCCAAACCCTTAAAGACAAATGTCAGGTGAGTCATTTCCTCTTTCAAATGCTCCTCATTAGATATCCTTAGGGCTCTTACAGCAAGAATATTAAGGACACCAAATGTTTTTGCAGGATGATGGTAAGACTCATAATGAAGGTAGTTGTCAGTATGAGTTTTCTTCCTAAACACCTGATGCCCCAATGTTCCATCCTCCTTTCTGGTCACAAGGACACCCAAAAAAGGAATGCTCCTCTTTTCTTCAACCTCCATCGTAAACTTAATCTCAGAGGAAATTAAGTTGAGATGATTAAAGAATCTCTGGAGATTTTCCTTACCATGCATCCACTTTTTGTTTGGGTCATCGACAAGCCTTTTCCACCAAGCTAGACTTAAGGGAAAAGAGACAAGGGATTTCTTCTCGAAGTGCTCCATAAATAAGTTGGCTATAATGGGTGAGAGTGACAACCCCATTGCGACACCTGAAACCTGCTCATAGAATTCACCTTGGAAGCTAAAGAAGGTGTATCGTAAACAAATCTCAGCAAGCTTAGCTGTTTCTAGATCCGTAACCTCATTAATAACATGCACTGTTTCATCTAATGGAATTTTGATAAACAATGAAGCTACATCAAATCTTACCAAGATGTCACTGTCCTCCACCCTTTCCTTCTTAAAAATTTTAACGAAATCACTAGAGTCCTTAATGAAGTAATTAGTATTTCCAACAAGAGGCTTGAGAATTTTGGCAACGTATTTCGCCAATTCATAGGTAGGGGATCTAATGGTATTAACAATCGGTCTAAGGGGAACCCCCTCTTTATGAATCTTGGGTAACCCATAAATTCTCGGAATGACCTCACAAGAAGGGGTCAATTTCTTTTTTAACTTGTCATCGATATGAGAGTTCAAAATTGCCTTCTTGACTTCTCTTAAAACCTTTGGAAAAGGGTTGGATTTTAGCTTCTTATAGCTGCTACAATCAACATGTTCATTCATCTTTCTAATATAATCGACCTTATCTAAAACGACTACTGCTCCTCCCTTGTCTCCCTTAAGGATAAAAATTTCATCATTATTGTGAAGGGACCTAAGAGCACTCATCTCATCCTTGCTAAGGTTACTCTTGGGTGCTTTTGTTTTCCTTAGAATCAGGGAGAATTCCTGTCTGAGAGCTTCCTTATCATCCAAAAGTAAACTTTGAATGCTTTCCTCAATGCTACAGAGAATGCTCTCATTTGTAATGCCTTTAGGAGCAAAAACAAATCCTAAACCTTTACTAAGGATCCTAAGGGTATCTTAACTTAAATACACCGAAGATATGTTCACAACCTTCTTGTTGATGTTTCCACTGGCCTTCAGGTCCTCCTTGCTCCAAAGCTTGCTTCCTACCATGCTTGATAAATTCTTATTAAAATAAGTAATGAGGTCATGGCCCACTTCATCCTCTCTTTTACCAATTGGGCGTGCATTAAGATGCCTCTTATCAAGCCTCTTATCACTACCATCATCGTATTTAAATAAAATATCATGCTCATCTAGCCTCCTATCATTACAACCATTGTAATTAGATGAAAGATGCTCATCCTTAGAGGCTGCACTCAATCGTTGACTACTACGACGACTAAAATCATAGCCTTCACCCTTTAAACTACGTTAAGGAGTTCCGTTTACATGGATGGAGGGAGGGCTTCCGTCTTCACCAATTAAGCTCTTAGCATAGCTATTCGATTCACAAGCACTATCACTAAGACCACGGTTAGACGGGTATGACTCCTTAGGGTTTGGTGAAATATGCTCATCCTTAGAGGCTACAATCACCTGTTGACTACTACCACCACTAAAATCATGGCCTTCACCACTAAAACTACGTTGAGGAATGCCGTTTACTTAAAATCACTTAAAATTAAGCAAATAAAATTATTATAAATCACTTAAAATTAAGAAAATAAACAATTTTATATAAAAAACTATCTAATTTTATTAAAAAAATTTATTACAATTGATTAAAATAATAATAATTATTAGTAAACTAATAAATAGATGTTATTATATATAAATTTAATTTTATAAATAAACTTATTAAGAATAAAATAAATATAATAAATTTATTTATTAAATTTATTATAATTAATAAAATAAATTTATTGAAATTTATTAAAAAAAATGTATTTGTTGAAACATAATTCAAAAAATAGAATTAATTAAATAAATTAAATAATTTAATAGAATTAATTCATCAAGTTCTTGTCGGCTCTTTTCCTCACATTATTCACTATATAAACCCTATCCTTTTCGTCCTTCTTTCATTCTTCAATTCAATTCTCATTGTGAAGATGGATCCCCGATGGGATTTGAAACATCGACCATTGTTTTATAACACTGTGGAAAATACAGAGATTTCTTCAATAAGCGATAACCACAGAAGCTTGAAAACCATTATTATATCCCTGCACAGAGGGGAGTCTTGGGAAGATATTTGTTATCTGGAAAAATCTCGAATTAATATTGAAAGAAGGGCAGCAGACCTCCATTTTTTCAAAGAATATCATGACAACAACCTTATCCCCTCCTTCACCTGCATTAAACCTATTTTCCACCTCCGCAGATATAACAGATATTTTTCAACGCTTAGTTTTAGCCTAATTCGTGGTGAAATCAAACGCACTTGTGCTGCATTGGATAAGCTTGGGTGCTCTGCTCTAGCTCTACATTTGAAACTTGCTAATTATATTAATCCTGACCTTTGGAAAACCATTGATTCTAGAGTTGCTCTCAGAGCTCAAAAGGAGGGTCAGGTTGCTCGTGACAGACACTCCAGAAAACTAGTTAAATTCAGGAAGTTGGCCCTAAACGAGGTTCGGTTGTCTAGTTCTAGGGAGGACCATTTTCCTGATAAATATTCATGGTCATCGAGAAGGTTCGATAGCCTGGTTGGTTCCATTAACATTGGAGGTGCGTCGTCACATCCTTTGGATGCATTCAACGTTGAGGAGATTCGTAGCTCTGATAGGAATTTGCGGTTGTCGGATAGAGATTTTTCGCTGTCTGGAGGTGTGAATTTGTGGTCAGTGGGTACGCATCCACAGATAGATGCGATTGATTGTGATGGGCTTATAGATGGCTCTTCGCAATCCACTCTGTTGCATGTTAATGGCTACTTTTATAGTTTAGCTTTAATGTCTAAAAACGATCTTAGGGTTCCAGCAAGCGTTGATCGTATTTCGGTAAACTCCTCTGACAGAAGGTCTTCGTTGGGTTTATTAGATTACTAGGTTAGGGAGTTTGTCTATCCCTCAAGAAGGACTATGTTTTCGTACAGCCTTACGGAGCTGCTTCGACTTAGATATTGTGCTTCCTCTACGAAGTTACAATTTCCATCATCTTTGTCGTGGAGCCTGCATAATTTCAGAAGTATTCCAACCACGTTCTGGAGCCCACCATCATCATTGGATGGTGCTGGATCAAACTTGTCAATAGGGTTGAATGGTTCAGGAACGACTAAGGCGTTCAACTGTCTTTATGAGGGAGCCAGCAATGCGTCCCTTGGATCTCTTAATGTGTCAGTTGCGTCAAACCTGTCTAACCTTGGTCTTAGTAATAGTGTTTGTGAATCGAATAGCTCTGCTAAGAGTTTAATTGGTGAAGAAGCAAGCCCTCCCTCCAGCCACGTAAACGACATTCATCAACGCAGTTTTATGGGTGAAGGCCGTGCTTTTAGTGGTGGTAGTAGTCAATGGTTGGGTGCAACCTCTAAGGATGAGCATCTTTCACCAAACCCTAAGGAGCCAGACCCATCTAACCATGGTCTTAGTGATAATTCTTGTGAATTGAATAGCTCTGCTAAGAGTTTAATTGGTGAAGACGGAACCCCCCCCCCCGCCAGTGATGTAAACGGCATTCCTCAACACAATTTATAGGGTGAAGGTTGTGATTTTAGTGGTGGTAGTAGTCAACAGTTGAGTGTATCCTCTAAGGATGAGCATCTTTCATCTAATTACGATGGTTGTAATGGTAAGAGGCTAGATGAGCGTGATATTTTATTTAAATATGCTGATGGTAGTGATATGAGGCTTGATAAGAGGCATATTAATACACGCCCAATTGGTAAAATAGAGGATGAAGTTGGCCATTACCTCATTACTTATTTTAATAAGAATTTATCAAGCATGGTAGGCAGAAAGCTTGGGAGAAATGAGGACATGAAGGCTAGTGGAAACATCAACAAGAAGGTTGTGAACCTATCTTCGGTGGATTTAAGTCAAGATATTCTTAGGATCCTTAGTAAATGTTTGGGATTTGCTGTTGCTCCTAAAGGAATTCCAAATGAGAGCATTCTATGTAGCATTGAGGAAGGCATTCAAAGTTTCTTTTGGATGATAAGGAAGCTGTCAGACAGGAATGCTCCCTGATTTTAAGGAAAGCAATAGCACCCAAGAGTAACGTTAGCAAGGACGAGATGAGTGCTCTTAGAGCCCTTCGCAATAATGATGAAATTGTTTTCCTTAAGGCAAACAAGGGAGTATTAGCAGTTGTTTTAGATAAGGGAGTAAGAAGCTGAAATACAACCCTTTGCCGAAGGTTTTAAGAGAATTCAAGAAGGCAATTTCGAACTCTCATCTCGATAACAAGTTAAAAAATAAATTGAACCCTTCCTGTGAGGTCATTCCGAGAATTTATGGGTTACCCAAGATTCATAAAGAGGGGGTTCCCCTTATACTGATTGTTAATACCATTGGATCCCCTACCTATGAATTGGCAAAATACGTTGCCAAAATTCGCAAGCCTCTCCTTCGAAATATTGATTCCTTCATTAAGGACTCTAATAATTTCATTAAACTTATTAAGAAGGAAAGGGTGGAGGAGAGTGACATCTTGGTAAGCTTTGATGTAGTTTCATTGTTTACAAAAATTCCATTAGATGAAGCACTACAGGTTATTAATGAGGTTATAGATCCAGAAATAGCTAAGCTTGCTGAGATTTGTTTATGATCCACCTTCTTCAACTTCCAAGGTGAATTCTATGAGCAGATTTCGGGTGTCGCAATGGGTCGCCACTCTCACCCATTGTAGCCAACTTATTTGTGGAGCACTTCGAGAATAAAGTCCTTGCCTCTTTTCCCTTAGGTACAACTTGGTGGAAAAGGTTTGTGGATGACACCAACATAAAGTGGACGCATGGTAAGGAAAATCTCTAGAGATTCTTTAATCATCTCAACTCAATTTTCTCTAAGATTAAGTTTACGATGGAGGTTGAAGAAAACAAGAGCATTCATTTTTTGGATGTCCTTGTTACCAGAAAGGAGGATGGAACATTAGGGCATCAAATTTTTAGGAAGAAAACTCATACTCACAACTACCTTCATTCTGAGTCTTACCATCATCCTGCTCAGAAATTTGGTGTCCTTAATACTCTTGCTGTCAGAGCCCTGAGGATATCCGATGGGGAAAATTTGAAAGAGGAAATCACTCACTTGACATTTGTCTTTAAGGGTTTGGGATATAAAGAAAGAGAAATTAGGAAAACCATAAAAAGAGCCGACGGTTCGTTCATATCCTAGAAGCGCCAGGGACCTCAAGAAAGTTGTGGTATGGTTTTTCTATCATACATTAAAGGTGTGACGGATAAGATAACCAAGGTTTTGGGAAGAAATGATATTTTTCGCAAATTTTCAACAACAGGAACCATAAGAAAAAAAATGAGGTCAGTTAAGGATAATATTAGTCATGAGTAGCTTAAAGGTGTTTACAAGATTGACTGTTCATGTGGGAAGAGTTATATTGGTGAAACTGGTCGCTCTCTTCAAAAACGTCTTAAGGAGCATGGTGCCGATATTAAACATGAACGATCTTGCATCTCGGCCCTTGCTGATCATTCCTCAAAAACTAAACATCACTTACGGCTTGATGATGAAAATATCATTGCTAGGGAGGAACACTATCGAAGAAGAAAAATTAGAGAAGCGCTTTATATTATGAAGCACCCGCATAACATTAAAAGGGATGGAGGATTTGAGATCAGTAACAGTTGGCGACCCCTAATTCGACAAATGTGCCCCTCGAGTTCATCTTCTTCCCAGGTATATCATCACATGTTTGCATCTCTTCCGAATAATTTTTAGGGTTTGGTGGTTGCAACAACTAATTTATTAATTACTTTTAATAATGATATTTGTTAATTAATTTTTATTTTTAAAATAAGAATTAATTAATTAATAATTGTCATCAGTATCTAAAGTTGTAATTAAAATGAAATAAAAATTAAAATATTTATATTCAATAATGATCATAGTTAATATTAGGATAATTAGGATTGATTGAAATTTTTCCTAATAAGGATAATAACAGTTAATTAAATAAATATTGATCATTAATATTAATATATAATACCCCGGTTGCGGGTGATTAAGGGCGTCCGGAAGGATGGCATGCCACGGGAAAGCACGTGGCCTCGCGCTCGTATGCATTTACTCCTCGCAGCCATGCCTATTGTGAATTTACTCCACCCAACACAGCATTTAAACTGGTGGGATCGTCGAGGATACGATCCTCCCTACATGAATGCTCGTCTTCACGCAATGTTCATCCGGCTATTCCATTCCCATCTCCGTCTGGTTGCTTTGCAGGTTCATTACCCTATCCATCTGGTCTGTCACACCCTCCGGCGCTTCATGACTCGGCAGGTCAAGCCTCTCAATTTTAGATGCCCTGCGGAGGCCTCCTCCCCCAGCTTCCGCACGCAGGTTGGCCGACGTTGTCCGCTCACTTGCTGCTTTGATCTTTATCCTGGCCTGCATATCACCCAAAATCCTTTCTGCTCTGGTCTGGTCGCTACCTCGTCTGATCTCTGGGATACGCTGCCTCCTCGCCTCTTGTCTGGTCCTAGTCTCGACCATTGTCCCACCATGCCCAGATTGCGGCATAGGCTTCGATGCCGTCGGGGTAATGCGCGAGCTTCCTCTGTCAGAAGATGGCGCTCTCCCTCTAGTTCTTCGGAGTCGTCTTCCTCTGCAGCTAGTCTCGAAAGGCCTCGAGTGAGGCGCCACTCCAGCAATGTGCTCAGTCGCAATTCCCCTGCCTCGCGCAGACCCCGTCCCGGTTCTTCCAGGTCTCCTGCTGTCTCCCGCCCTGTCGCGCCCCTCCACAGTCCCTCTACTGCCATTTTCCACTTTCAAAGTAACACCAACAAGCCTTTGATCATCGCCACTGTCACTGTCTCTTTCAAAGAGGTAGCTGAGACCATCCCCGCCCCTCCGTCTTCCACCCTCCCGAACGAGTCTGCGTGCTCTCCCTCTCCGCACTTCACTCTCCATACAGGTATTGATGCGGCGCGCAAAGCTGGAGAAGGCTGTTCCGCCAACCCGCACGCTGAAGGTTCACAAGAGGGCGTTCAAGATGCTGAGCCAGCTGCAATTCAGAGCAACCCGACCCACACAGATGAAAGCGCAGGATGGTGTAGGATAGAAGAGGAGCAACCTTCAGACGACTACGGCCTTTAATTGATCTGCAAATCCATGTAATCCTGCTAGGACTCTTTGATTTTTTGGCATATACTGTTGCTTCAGTTCTCAGTCACAAACATAGAATGAGTCGGTTTCCCCTCGTGGGCGACTCTGTTTTTATGTTTATCACTAATATGCTAAAGCTGGTTTCCTCGGAAGAGGCAGCTCTTATACACTGCTCGAGCTGGTTTCCCGTTCAGGGCAGCTCTATTTTTGTCATTTTGCTGACAGTATGCCTGTTGCAGGCTAGGATCGCTTTGTACTATATGTTCATATAATAGATTTAGACTTACTTAGAAAAAAAAAAAATATTAATATATAATAATTATAAATAATAAATAAATATTGATTATTAGTATTAATATATAATAATTATAAATAATAAGTGATTTTTATTAACATTTATTGATTAAATAAGTGTTAATATTATTTAAAGTGAACTATTATTTATTTTTATTAGTTATTAATTTTATGAATTAATATTTATTAATTTTTTAAATGAGTCTGTCTAGTATTGGTGCCATCTAGGGTTCTTTCTAGGATTTTATAGTTTATAATTATTCACTAGAATAAAGATTAAGAATAAACCAATATTTAATTTTTTTTAATTAAATTTTTTTTTTCATAAGTAAATCACTTAAAATTAAGCAAATAAAAAAAAATTATATTAAAAACTATCAACTTTTATTGAAAACATTTATTAAAATTGATTAAATAAATTATTATTATTATTAAACTAATAAATAGATGTTATTATATATAACTTTAATTTTGTAAATAAATGTATTAAGAACATATATAAATATTGTTACACCATTTTTTGGTCATCTAACCTATTATCATTAGATGGACCCAAGTACACCATGTAAGACCAATTTTACCCTAAGTAAAATTGCTTTCACTATGTAAAATAACTTAATAAACCACATTTATTAGGTTGTTTATGGTCTAAACAGGAAACCCCAAAAGGAAATATGAAACAAACCTATATTTTTTTTATTTTCCTCATGGAATAATTAATTAAACCATAATTTAATTATTATTCCTAATCATGTTTAACCCAAAACAAAGAAATTAATTAGATAAACCTTTATTTATCTTATTATTTTCTAGGAATAATTATTTTAATCTTATTTAGATAATATTCCTTATTAAATATGACCAAATCACCCACAAATAATTAAATAAATCATTATTTATTTGATTATCCTTCAACCACTTCCTTAAAAAGATAAATAAATCATTTATTTATTTATTATTAACAAATAAAGGGATTTGACCCAAGTCAAATACTTTCCCCCCCCAACAAATATAATAAAATATTCCATAAAATGTGGATCTAGATTTGGTTAACATTATTTTAATCATGCACCAAGATCTAGAATGACCCAATATTTTGTTATAAATAGGAGGGTTTTTCCTACCATTCTTCACCTTTTGTTGCCTATTAGATCACTCTGGATCTATACACTTGGTCACATTTTTCCACTATTTGTTGTGAGAGCTCCCTTTGAGTTCTATTCTTTGTGTGGGTTTTCTACACCAACAAGAGAGAGAGATTCTAGATCTGAAGTGCTGAGGACTTCCAAGAACCCATCCCATTGAGGAGAATTGGATACGCTTTCTTGTTTTCCTCCCAGGTGCCCTTAATACAAAAATTCTTTCAAAAATTGTTCTTGTCTTGTCTATTGGATATATGGAGCAAACCCTTCTTTTTACTGCTTAATGTCTTTCTATGCATAGATCTGGTTTTTGGTAGCTCTTGTCTTGATCAACTAACTGCAGATCTGAAGATATTGACAGCCACTTTTGATGTTAGGGCTATTAGTTATGCGTAGATAAAGTGGTCTTTTTTCGTACACTTCGACAAATGATTCATACTAACAAATATAATAAATTGATTTATTATAATTAATAAAATAAACTTATTGAATTTATTAAAAAAATGTATTTATTAAAACATAATTTATTAAATAAATTAAATAATTTAATATCATTAATTAATCATGTTCTTGTCGGCTCTTTTTCTCGCATTTTTCACTATATAAACCATGTCCTTTTCTTCCTTCTTTCATTCTTCAATTCAACTCTCGTCTTGAAGATGGACCCCCGTTGGGATTTGAAACGTCGACCATTGTTTTATAACATTGTGGAAAATCTGGAGATTTCTTCAATAAGTGATAACCATAGAAGCATGAAAAAAATTACTAATGGATTAGGCAAACCTTTTTGTCTCCAAACATCAAGCTTGTTCATGAATCTATTCACTATAAGCTCCATAGTTTGACCCTTATCCTTAAGTTGTGTCATCAGATTTCTCTTGGAAATCACTTTCTTCACCTCTAAGATGGTTTATGTTCTGTCACTTATCCCAAGTTCTTCTAATTCATACTTGGTTTTAGAATTAAGAAACTTGATTATCTCAGTGGCTTCCTCTGGTTTATTTCCAAGCTCTTCTTTGACTTTCTGAATTGCATTACTTGCTTCTTTTATCAAATCATTTTTCTCAAATATAACTTGGATAGAAGGCCAAATATCATTAACAAAGTTAATGATATTGGCCCACAGTTGTTGCTTTTCTTGGGCTAAAGGCTCTTCTAATGTCAATTCATTTTCTAGCTTTTGGATCTTGTCATTCAATCTATTGGATTTCTGTGTTTCAGCCTTATGCATTTCCTGAGCCAATTTCTTTTCATCTTCTAGATTTTTCACTTGTTCTTTGATTCTATTGATCTCTGTAGTTTGGATTGACATATCCTACATTGCTTTAATCAATTTTCTTGCCTCATCATTGGGATGGCTTGTTGGTACTGCTGATGTTGTTGTTGGTGTAGTTGTAGTAGCTGGAACTTCTGTTGATATTGAAACTGTTGTAGTAACTGGGAATGTTGAAGATAATGGAGCTGTTGTTGAAGCTATAGGAATGGCAGTAACAGGAGTTGCTTCTATACTAGCTTGCTTTTCCTGCACTAGTTTGTCCATTTTAGTTTCCATCTCTTTCAGTTGAGTTGTCAACTAAATGATGAGATTCATCATTTCATCCTTCTAATTTTCATTTTCCAAAACTTCTTTATTTTGTGGATGCTCTGTTGTTGGTAACATAAGCTGTTTCTTCAATGCAACTATGTCTGCATTCTTCTTCTTGATAAGCTCTTCTGCTGCTTTGATATCCTTTGGATTATATCCAACCTCCATGACCAAATCTTCAAGTGACTTTATCTTATTATCGTTTGCTTGAGAAGAGGCTTTCTCTAGTTTTAACTGTATCCTTATATTTTCTAGAGAATTATGTAGTTTTTAGACACTTAAAGCCTTATGTGTCATAGTGGAATAGATCATTTCTCTAGCTTGTTCATGAAACTCAATCTGATCTATGGGATGCACATCTTTAGCAAGAACTTCAAAGGTTGTTTTCTTTTAATTTGTTGATGATTTTGGAGCCTGTATTGTTGGCTGTATAAATGTCATTTGCATTTTTCTAGTTTTGTAATAAAAAAACTGAAAGTAACTTGTTTTGGTCACTAGGAGTTTGTTCCCAATACTTGGCATAAGTTACAACTTTCAATGCTTCATTCTTGATTTTGATTTCTTTGTATTTTTCCATTATGTATTTCTCTTTATCCACTAGTTTGCTTCATGATGAAACCTTTGCACTATGTTGTCATTGAATGATTTGTGCAATGGAGGTTGATAATGGGTGTGTTTATTCTAAAATTGTTGGAGGTGCATTATCTCTGACCACTAAATCTGTATCAATGACTTCAACTGTATCAACTATTTCTTCATGTTCTATCACTCGATTTAGTTTTGCCTTTTTCCTGTACATTAGCTTGAATTTGGTATCAGAAGTAGTATCTGCAGAATAAGAAACTTCCTCTCTTGCCCTGTTTGAATTCCTGTCCTGTGGAGCTGGAGTAAGTAGGATGGAACTAGTATCAACTTGTTTCTCCACCTCTTGTAAAGTATTTTCCAACCACTCTAACTAGTTGGAATACTTTTCAACCTCAAACTTTGACTCATGAATAAAAGGGGTAAATTTGAATTTGAATCTTAACTTACTTATGAATCCCAAGGGGTCATATTGCCATTTGAAACTACTACTAAATTTGAAATCTTGTAAATATTTTTCTGCTTGCTGACTAGCATTCCTATTATTGCAAATAAAAGGACCTAGCTGGTTCTTAATCTTAAATTGAGTTTTATTTTTTTCTCAAAGGAAAATGACTTCATCTGAATTCAGGATTTGTCTGATGTGTTCCAATGCAAATAACCTCATTGGGAGGTATTTGGTAAGTTTGTATGGAGTAAGCTAGCTTCCATACACCCTAATTTCTATATGATTCTAGTATAAATACCAGTCTCCTGTTTTACTTTGATTTGACAATTGTAACATCTTCTTTATCTCTTCACCAAGTCTAGGCTGAATGCTAATGCTTAGCATATTAACTACTGGATAAAAAAATGAATCAATGAAGTCTTTATAGCTGAATCTTGTGGAATCCTTTCCGATCAAGGATGTCCAAAAGACTATAGATTGGGGGTTACCCTCTATGTCCAGTTTTTGGAGGCTAACTACAAACCTTTCTGATTGGAAATATAAGAACAAATGGAACGAAGCTTAGGAGTATTTAAATACTCCTTCCTCTGGTAATTTGACTAGCTAATCATGGATTGATCTACTGGGTATTGGGAAAAATTGAAGGTTGAAGCTGCAGGTTGACCTGGGAAATCTATGGATAAGAAACCTAGGATAGATGCATCTACATGTTCATCAGTAAAATACCCTAAAATACATGACAACATTGTAACAATCTGTATGGTTCTCTCTGAAAATATGGAAGCTGAGTATGGAGGATTTATTTTAGGGGTTTCTACTGATGGAGGGAGGAAAGTCTGAAATATTTGGAATCTTTTGGGAAATTCCAACTTCAAGTAGAGTTCAGTAAGGATTTCAATGGATAATGGTACTTCATAAGGTTTTGGTTGAATCTGTAACATCTGATTTATGGATTGAGAAATGATTGTGAATAGGATCTCTTGGCTTGAGGTAACTAGAGCTCTTTCATTGGGTAAATAGTTGATCTGGCAGAGTCTAATAAGTTCAGGGAATTGAAAGGTCTATGGGAATATATATTTAGGAAAATTTGAATCCCACAGATGGATATCATCTTCCTGGTCAATGAATTTGTCATGGCTCCAGTAGCGGAGCTCTAAAAAAGTTGAAATCGGTGACTGTATCACTGATTTTGAAGTCCTTATCAGCCAGAGGGGTGTGGTCAACATCTACCAGAGGTGGTTGCAGAGGATTTACAGATATAATGCTCTGGGAGGCCATTAATTCGTTCGATGATTAATTATTACATTTTTGTGCTTAAGTAATGGTCTTATGTGCTTATGATTACCTGTAAAATGGATATTTCGGTCATGCAGAAGGTTCAAGGAGCAGCGAGTTTCAATTCTGGTCAGTAATGGCTTCTTTGGATTTTCTTCCGCAAATAACAGAAATAGTGGGAAAATGGTTTCGGGCATGTTTTATTACCGTTTTAACCAGAAGTAGTTAATTACATGGTGTGAGGGTTTGATTTCAAACAATGGTGGTTTTTATCGCAAGGCACGAAGGTAGTTTGGTAGTTTATTGCATGATGAAAAGTTGTTTGGTGTTTTTTAGGATTGGGGGTGCGATAAACTGTGGGAGTGTCGCATAGCGAAGGGGCGGGGGTCTAAAGCCACACATTTCTCACGCCTCGCCCCCTCCCCATTAGTTTTAAACATCAGACATGTGGGGGTGTGAAATGCTTCATGGATCGTTAGATCTGACAGGATAGGATTCGGTGAATGGATGAGTTGGGGGATTTCAAGCTGTGGGGTTGGATAAATAAGGTTATACGACGGGGTATTTTATATGCGAAGGGTTATAATAATATAAAGGGGATCATGGATATATATGAAATAGACTTCAGAAACATATGAATCGAGGGGGTTAATATGAAATATATTAACTATAGGCTAAAATGTATATCGAGATATGTACTAAACGGGGGGTTGTGAAATATATTAATCACGGGGGGCTAAAATAAGAGGAAAGTGGAGCCAAGGGATTTATATTAAGTGCGTTAAAACTATGCAAAAAGTGGGTTTTGCAAGTTTTAGTTGAATAATGTGGAGTTAGTAAAGGGGAAGGGGTTTTTCAAAGGGAAATGGGTTTTTAACAAGGGAAAAGGGATTTAGGAAGGGAAAAGGGGTACAATAAGGAGAAATGAATTTTTATAAGGGAAAATGATTTTCAAGAGTGAAAATAGGGATTCTAGTAAGGGGAATGCGTTTAGAAGGATATTAGTGATAAAAGATAAATCATATGATGCCTTCCATAGCTTGTGAAATCATCCTACCTACCATTTATTTACCCTAACATTTCTTACTTCATTTATTGGGTGCATTTGAGTTTTCTAACCCTTTTATTTATTTTTTATAATTAACTTACTTCTAACCTTATCACTTCCAATGGCTCAGATTAAACAGATGAGCTCATTTTTATTCTCTACCTAACTACTGACCTACCAAGATTAAATGGTTTGGCCAGATATTTATTCATTAACTAACATGACATGAAATTTAAAGGCATGAATGAATCAAGATTAAACTGTATGATCATCATGAATTGTGACATTTTGGACAAGCTGCAAACAATTTTTATTTGCACAAAGTAAACTAAGAGTAGTGGTATTTGAATGTGCAACACTTTCAGGATCTATTTTTGTTTATTTTTATGGGTTTCATTCTTTATATCCTTTTTTGATCTTTTTTCTTTTGGTCCTTTGATTTTTCTTGTAGGACATACTCTTTTTTCATTTTTTAATATGGGAAAACATTTGCAGAAAGCAAAGGGATGTACAATATTAGAAGACTTAACATAGTCAATTCAAAATTATGATCCCTATTATTATAGGACCCTAACAGAACTGACCATAGAGAACTATTTCTAAGAAACCCAAAACGTATTTGTGTAGACGAGGCCACTTGAAAGAAAACAATTCCCTATAGTATCTTGGCATAAGGACACTAAGGAGAAATCAAAGAAAAAGATAATGTTGGATCAGTTACAAAATGGAATTTTATTATCTCCCAAATCATTAAAAAGAATCATAAAATTTAATTAAATTATAAGTTTATTATTATTCAAATTTAGGCGTTTGTGATCTATATCTTGATTTCGGTGTTAATCACATCATAGCTCATTTGTGGACGTGTTTGAAGCATCCAATGTGGTTAATCATCGGGACAAGATGGAGATCAAATCCTCACAACCGATTAAAGAGAGAGAGTGGTGAAGAGATGGTTAATTCCAACAAATCCTCAGATTAAATAGAGAGAGTGTGATGAAGAGACAGTTAATTCCAACAACTACAATGTAATAGTTAATTTTGACTGGAAAAAAATTAATTAATAAGTGATATTTTAATGAATTAAATCATAAAATTAAATAGAGAAAGGTGAAAAAGAGACAATTAATTCCAAGAGCAAGAATGCAATGGTTAACATGTATACATTTCAAGAAATGTAACAAGATTCTTAGCCGATTTACCACCGAGTTGTTTATATGTGAGGCTTTTTTGGTTTCTCGGCGCTTTATTGTATGTGTCAAACATGTGATTTCAACGAATCCTTGTCATATTCTTGACAAATTAGATAAGAAAATAAACCGGAAACTTTTCAAAATGTCTCATATATAGAAAATGTTGATTTACCCTTTACCATGGAGATTCTTAGAGCGTAAATAGATTTTATTATAATACCATGTTTTAGTGACATGGTTTATCACATGCCTAATAAAACTATAAATCACATTCATATGACATTTTTTTAATTAATCAATTTAATTAAAAAATTATAATGGACATAATTACTTTTAAACAAATCTATATTATCCACTTAATAATTATCTATATTATCCACTTAATAATTATTGATAATTAAATAAAAACATTGAAAGCCTTATTTCAAAATAAACAAACTTATAAACATAATTAAATTAAAATTATTAACTACAATTTTATAAATTTATTTTATATTTATAATACAGTATTAATAAATTTATTTGATATTAATAATGCAACATTAAACTATATCTAAAATAATTCGCAATAGGGTGAATTTTCTGTAGGCAGACATCACCTCTCTAATGAATAATTATTAATTGAAGACCAAAAAAAAGAAGAAGAAGAAGTTAGTTTATGATTACATGATATCAAATTCTTTAATAGACCAATGGGGTCTTGATCAATGCAGGTTTTATCAGTTATGATTATGGTTGGGAAGCACATCAAAGGCAGGGCTCTCTGAGGGTTTTAGGACAGGGAGGAATTCTATGCTCTTTAGCAAAGATTTGTCCTATATCAGATATTGTTTGTTTGTAGCTTATGGAAGTCCTTTTATTTTTTTTGACTGCCAGGTTTATATGGCAAACATTTTGATAAGCTACAGGAAGTAGCAGAGGCATTCATATATGATCTTAGTGTAAATGACTGGAACAGTATTTTGAGCGATGATATATTTTGTATAGGATTCAAGATGATTTATCTCTATGCTATAGGAATACGAATTAGTGCCGTTTTGAGAAAATTTTCTGTATGTTAAAGATTTTTGGAGGATAACAATATTCCAAGATATACGTACTACTTTTATTAATATATGATTAGCTTTTTTTGTTTTTTTCTCCTAGTAACTTAAAAGGAAAAATATTTATACCGCTGATGGTTTTTTGGGGGCTTACTTCGTGAAGGGATATATGGTTATAAGTGACTATTTTGTTGAATAAATTTGTAATCTCTATATTTACATGTAAAAGAAGGATATATGGTTATCTTTTCTCTGAGAAGGGAAGAGATATCATAAAAGAGTTATTAACAAATAGCAGGGATAATTATCAAAAGTTGCTATCAGTGAATATAATATTAATCATCACCATTATTCAAGGATTCAAAACCACACTACCTAACATAATTCACTACAATCATCACCATTATTCAAATATTCAAAACCACACCACCTAAAATAATCCTTTGGTGGTCCTTAATGGGGGCACACTTTCACTTATGTTAGATGTTGTTGGATACTGGACCATTAACATGTTTACTACATCTAAGTAAGACAATATGTTAAGTTCAAAAGAAGCAATTTTTTGTTATACTCTAGGACCAATCTCTTGCATGACTTTCTTAACATAGGTATCTTGCATTTTTAGTAAAGTTTTTTTTTTAATATTGAAATATTTCATTTTTTCGATGTATAAATTTTGACATTTCATCACCACAAGAAGAAGAAAATGAAAATTTTGAATTCCATGGAGCTTAGTTTCATGATGTTTGGATCTATTTTAAATCAATTAAGCACCATTATTAAGGAAGGTTTGTAATTTATAAACTGTGAACAAAATCGGTCTAATTTGTAAATTTATGTCTTTTTAGCATGTATTATGTCACTTCAATGATAAAGGTTGATATTGAGTTTTCATTATTGTTCACATCAAGTCACGATTAGTTTAGTAGATATTTTGTTAGAATGGCATAGAGATATTTCTTTAGAATGACATAGATGAGTCATGGTTAGTTTAGTTTTGTGAGAGTGTCACCCATGAATTATTTTACCTCTCCTTATCCATAGTCACTTTAAAAAAAATATTTCAATGTATGATATTGATTATATAATTTCCAACATCATTATAATAGTATTAATCTAATTTATGGTTTTTTCTAATTATTAATCTTATTCATCCCATAAATTTGTAATATTGTTTTGATAAAATTGACATGATTTTAGGTTGAAGTGCATTGATATTTTCATGAACTTTGAGTTTATTTTATGGTGAATTTATTTAAAGTATACATTCATGTTTCATTTCAAAATCCACTATATTTACACTTTGATACATTCGATAAACCTCAATTTTAGTTACATAAAATAATGTAGACAATTCAAAACATGATAAAAATAATAGATTTTTTTCCTTCCAAAATTGATAACTCTCATTTTACTTTATTTGTCCTAAAGAAAGAAATAAGTTTCCATCTATAACCATTCAATAATTCATAAGGTACAAAGTCATTATAACAATGTTATAACCCAATTATTAGCTCTCATTTTATTATTTTAACTTTTTTATTTATTAATTTTTCCCTCAAATTTCCCCTAGTTTGTTGGATAAAAAGTGACAATTTTCATTTCTCAAACAATTAGATAAAGACTATTTTGATTTTGGATTTCACTCTATGAGAAATGCAAAATAAACTATGGGAAAAATTGCATCCCTAACATAAAATATTTGTAAAATTTTCTCATGCAAATAGAAGAAAATGATAGCTTATAATGAACTTTTCCATAATTCTTTTAAAATTGCAGATTTAAAAACTTATCTAGCCATTCAATTGTATACCAAAAAAAATTGCAAAACAATACTAACCAAAACAATCATAACCAAGATTAGCACAACCTCCTGTTGGGGACAGCAGCGGATTTATAAAAAAAGATTGAACAACAGCGGATTTTATGGTGGCTCCAAAAAGATAAAAAATTGGACAGTGAAATGGCTCTGATATGGTTCGAGAATAGTTATGAAGATAGAAAGGCAAACATAATTAAATGAAATTGAAAACAAATACAAGTAAATATACAAATATTTACTAAAATTTTGAGATGGTGTCAAGGAATTTTCGGAGAAATAATAAATTGGTAATTCTATTCATCAATATTAATTCTCCATAATTACAAGCTTTTCCTACAATCCCATTAACATAAACTACATAATTGCTTTTTCAGTTATAAAACAAACCAACCCGTGAATTACATTAATTGCAAAATTAGTTGTCATATTTCAACATATGGAAGCTTGGTTGGAATATATTTATAGAGAAGCTTGGTTTAAATATATTTATAAAGGGCCGTAAGTCATCCTTATTCGCAGGACACAGGATTTGAAATTCCGGATAAATTTCATTAAGTTTTGATAGCTGCAGCTAAATAATTTGCAGAACGATGCTTCTTAGACTCCATGTATGGTTGAATTTTGTTGGAAGCCCTCTCTCTCCAACAAAAAGATGTTGCAGGCACACGATTATAAGGCAAAGTCCAAACTACCAAAGTCATATTGGAAGTACAGGCATGTCATGTCAAGTGCGAAATCAAGAACAATCTTAGGAACTTTCTTCTGCAAGAAGTATCCAGATAATAATAAAATTCCAAAGATTGCAAACAAGAATCGAAGACAGTTGTGAGTTGGTTGCTTGGTGGAATTTGTGGAGAGGTTACTATGGCTTTCAATCTTTAAAAATTTTGGTAAGACGATGATGCGTCGGGCACGAAGTGTCATTTTCAGTTGTTTTCGTCTGAGTTGGATGACGGGACTTTACAGGCAGATGTAGAAGCAATAAAGTTTTCGGTTGTTTTCGTTTGAGTTGGATGACGGGACTTTACAGACGCAGTGAAGTAATAAAGTCAAACGGGATGAAGATTTTCATTGGTTCTAGACATTCGACATAAATAACCTGTGGTCGCGTAAGCATAGCTCTGCTTTGGGAGATGTGTTTGACCATTGGAAGCGGAAAGGACAAATTAATCATTTTATGCAGAAATACAAGGAAATTAAACCTTGGAAATTATCTTTGCTAATGGAACTTCTAAAAGTTGATAAAATTTAATAGATTTATTTTATTATTCAAAAATATTTGGGAATTTTTTCGCTTTAATTTTATAAATTAATTATATTATAAAAATTAATGTTGTTAGAAACATTATGAAAGTGAATTGTGAAGTATGTATAGGAAATATTTAAAGAGAAATATAATTATATTATAAAAATTAATATTGTTAGAAACATTATGAAAGTGAATTGTGAAGTATGTATAGGAAATATTTAAAGAGAAATATAATAAAGTATAAGTATTCTCTCATTTTCAATTTCGCTATGAAGATTATAAGAGTCTATACTTATTTATAGAATATAGAGTCTATGCTTATAATATATATATATATATATATTTACAAGAACGGTTATGAATTTATATTAGAACGTGGCCAAATGCCATCCAAGATTACATATGTCGGACCTAGCCCTTAGTCTTTCTGCCTTTGTCTGATCATAGGTCCCAAGTTTTGGGAATCCACCATTTTTACACATGGCTAGAAATTCTATATTTGTTATTTTTCCTAGCTTATATAAACACAAACTGTTGTAAAATAAGACGAAAAAACATTGCAGCTTTATGGGATGGAGTCCCACTCCTCAGTTTCGTCTATCAAAAGGGAGCCTTCTGAAAGCAACACCGCCTTGTTGGCTTCCGAATCTGCCTCTTTATTGTTTTCTCTCAAAACATGGAGAAAGCTTGCAGTTCGAAAAGCTTTCATCATGCTTCGAATTCTTAAGATCGCTCTAGCCAGTCGAAGATCTGTAGGAAAGGAGTTCTCCACTAGAACTTTGATGATAGACTGAGAATCTCCTATGACACTTAAATCTGAAATACCGGTGGCCTTTGCTTGCTTAAGCCCCTGCAGAAGTGCCAAGGATTCAGCTTGGATGCTGGTTGAATGCCCGAGGCCCCAAGCATACTTAATCACTGTTCTGCCCTCCTTGTTCTTTATAATTCCTCCTGCCCCAGCGAGACCGGGATTGCCTTTCGCAGCCCCATCGAAGAATAAGCAGTGTCTGTCTTGTCTGGTGAGCAAGTCTGAAAGTTCTTGCTTGTTTCCTCTGAATTGCCATTCTTTTATGTTCTTTTGCTGCCTTGTTTCATCAGAGAAATGAAGACCCATTGAGGCACCCCAATCTAGATCCTTTTGATTTAAGTTGGCTTCCGATAACTGTTCACCCAAGTTTTCTTTCCAGAGGTTTTTTACTTTGATGATGATGAGCTGAGGATTTAGTTTTTCATCTCTAAAAACTCGTATGTTTCTCTCGAGCCAAATTTTCCAGCATATGAATTTTGGCAAGGAAAACCATGCTGCTTTAAATCTTTCGTTTTTTGGAAGAGTTCCTGGATAACAGCTGTGCCAATTAGCAAATAAGTCTGAGATAGAGACAGGAAGATTAAACTCTGTTTTCCAATAATTCAAAAGGATCTGCCAAATTGCTCTAGAATATTTACATTCCAGAATGATGTGCTGGGAACTCTCTTCCATTTCGCAGCATAGGTGGCATCTGGATGGGCCTTGAAAGCCTTTTTTCTTAAGTTTGTCTTCTGTTAAGATCGCTTTATGGCAAAGCAGCCAGCAAAATAAGTCGACCTTTGGCAAAGATTTATGCTGCCACAATGCCTTCCACACAGTTGGATCGGGGGCGACATAGGGACGCTCTTGTAAACACTTATACCCCTGCGCTACTGTGTAAATACCTGGACCAGGTCCCCAGCCCCGAGCATCGAGTTTGCCTGGGCGTAGGGGCGATTTACCATGTAGCAGTGTTAAAAGATGATGTCGCTGCCATAAACTCACAGGTACGGGAGGTAGCGCCCAGGTCTTTGCCAGTTAGCCAGTCTTTGTGGGAATGTCTGATGTATTAAGCAATGTGATCCATCCTTGTCTCCGGTAACACAGCCAGAATATTTGATGCTAAGGGTGGATGCATCATTATAATATCATCCCAGATCTTGACGTTTTTACCATTGCCCGGTATCCAAAAAGATTTGTCTTTGATGAGAGCCACTGCTTTGTGACAACGCTTAACCAAGTGCGTTCCTGTTGTGGGCAGTGGGTTATCCAAAGATCTTTTTCTGTTTCCCATGAGATATTTTTTCCAGAGGGCTATTTGCGCCCAGCCTGGGTGTGGAGCGATGATTCGCCAGTAGAGCTTGGCCCCCATGGCAATATTTTGAGAGCAGAGATCTTTGATGTTCAGTCCTCCTTCCATCAAAGGCATACAGATTTTCTCCCAGCTGATGAGCGGAATTTTCCTGTCATTTATTTTGCCCCCTTTCCAGAAAAACTTGCGGATGTAGGCTTCCATTTTCTTTATGATGCCAGAGGGTGCTAAGAGCACAGAAAATTGGAATATGGGGAGACTGCTTAATACTGATTTGATTAGAACAAGTTTGCCTGCAAGGTTTAACCAAGAGAAGCCCCAGGCTTGAAATTTTGTCTTGAATTTGTCCAAAAGAGGGGCCCAATCTCTGCTATAAACCAGGTTGCGAAAGATGGGAAGACCCAAGTATATGAAGGAGGACCAGCTGAGGGTGGCAGCAAAGTCCAGAATTCTGGATATGGCAGAGAGGGTGTGAGCAGAAATGTTCCAGCAGTAGGCTTTACATTTGCCTTTGTTTAGGCTGCTTCCTGTAGCATCACTGAAATCATCGAGAACTTCCTTAAACCTTATGGTAGATCGAGCTGTGGCAGCCCCCAACAGAAGGGTATCATCTGCGAAAAGTGTGTGGTTTACATTTTTCACACCTCTGGCTATATTAAGCCCCAAAATCTCCTGATCTTCCAATTTCTGATCTAGGAAGAAGCTTAGGGCAGAGACTTGGAGAACGAAAAGCAGCGGTGAGAGGGGGCAGCCTTGCCTGAGCCCTCTTGATGCTTTGAAGAAGCCATCTGCTCTCCCATTCACCAAGGGGGCAATCCATGGGTCGGCAATACTAGCTCGGATCCAATTTACAAAACCTAGTCCAAAGCCAAACTTTTTCAAAACTTCCCAAAGGAAACTTTGCCTGACTACCACGTCATCAATTTCAATGCCACATCATCAATTTCAAGGATACACCTTAATACTAATTTCCAATTAAATTTCACTATGTTTGAAATAATAGTCTATAAATATTTTAACAATATATTAATGTCACATCATCAATTTCAGTGCCATATCATCAATTTCAAGGATTCACCTTAATAAAAATTTCCAATTAGATTTCAATCGGTTTGAAATAAGGAACTTTCAAATTTTGTTGTCTCCCACATTAATGGTTTGTGTTTATAAAAATGTTTTTAAAATTTAAATCTATATATAAAAATGTATTTTAAATTTAAATCCATAGATGTAAAGTGAAAAATGTAAATGCAGGTGCATGTGTCTAATTTAACCTAATAAGATAATAGCTAACCTAACACGATAATAAAAAACATGAAGTTGGAAAGATAAATACAAGGTAAAAAATGTGGTGTTATTTATTAGAAAAATGAAAAATTCATAATTTATGGAATACACTTATGTTTATGGCATAAGTGAGATATTAGAACAATACTATGCAATATAAGAACTAGAATACTATAATAGAGGTGTCAGAAAACCCTGGCGGAGCTCTGCACCAGGCCGATCTCCATGACCTAGGGTTTGTTGGTTCTGGTGACGGCTTCCTTGGCAGTCCTTCTCCCTGAGTTAGATCTACGACAACTTGATATCTGGACAACCACAGGCTTTCCAATGACCGACTCTAGTGGGGGGGCTCCTACTTCCCCCCCTACAGGCCAGTCTCCAATGGGGACTGCGGCAGGGGCTGAAAACGTCAATCAGCACAACTCTGGCCCGTCTTAAGAAAATACAAGGGCGACACCCAAAACGTAGAAGGAAAATACCCAAGCCACAGCAAACACAACCACGAAATCTACCACTTGCATACCAAAAGAAACCAAGAAAACAATGACTAAACTCCCTGCGGATCACATTAATGGAAGAATTCAATTCATGAAAGATCATGCATTGATAGGCAAGTTCATGGGCTTCTGGCCCACGAAAAAAGCACTGAGAGGATGGATAGCCTCGAAATACAAACCCAAAGGACACATAAAACTGCAACTGTGCACAAAAAGCTTCCTCAACATTCTCTTCACTTGCTCTGAAGACAAGGACATGATCATGGATGGAGGGTCGTACTTCTTCAACATTGTAGGTCTATACTTAAGATCATGGATTGAACGCTTCAACCCAAATAAGTAGGATCTAACCTGGGACCAGTCTGGATCCGACTTTACTCTCTCCCTTAGGGCTACTAAGACGAACTCACCTTTCGAGAAATAGGCAATGTGAGTTCTTCAATATTGCAGAAGAAACAAAAATTAACCGATATCCAGCCTACACCCGCATTTGTGTCTACATGAATCTAGTCGAACTGCTCCCAGGCGAGGTAAGTCTTTTGCATGAAGAATTTGGATGGACTTAAACTGTTGATTATGAACATATTCCCTTCCGATGTAGGAAATGTCATCAATATGGGAATCTCTTCAGAGACTTTCCCCTAAATAGGAAAGCAACATCGGAAAAGTACACCAGCAAACATGAAACAAAAGGATTCACGAAGGTAGCAAGTAGAAAAAGACACAACAAGAGAGCTACCCCACAACATAACAAAAAAGCACCAACAACCAGCAACAAATTTGCAGCCCTTAATCAGTTAAGAGAAAATGAAACAACACCAGTCAATGAGGTAGGAAGCACCTCCACAACGCACGTCCAATACTCTATGGCTAAGTAACACAAGCTCCCTCTGGAAACCTTCTTAAAATCTCCCAATGCCAATACTGAAGAGGACAATGGTCAGATAAAGGGCAAAGAAACGATAATGGAAATGATCCTAGAGGCAATGGAAGAAGAACTAGAAAGCATAGATATTGAAGGACTAGATTTTTCAGGGCTAGAAGAAGCCTACACCAACAAGAATTACACTTCAATCCCAAAGCAGAAAATTGAAAAAATGGAGGAAATATTAGCCAGGGCACAACAACTCCCCTCTCTGGGCATACAAGGAGGAACGCTAATCAACACCCAATACTTCACAAAAGAGTCCCGAAAAAGAGGAAGGAAAACATCTCTACAATGAACTATAGAAGTGGGGAAAGAAATGGTGGATTCGGGGCATTTCCCCAAGCTAACAAGATTCTATGCCCTCACCTCCAAATATATCCCATGAAGCACATCTCATGGAATATCAGAGGGCTCAACAGCCCCACGAAGCACAGGATCTTAAAAAAATGATCTCGGAGGAACATCCTGCAATCTTCTACATGCGAGAAACCAAATGTACCAGCTCCACTCTTGAAACCATATTCAAAATTATATGGAAAGGTAGCAATACTATAGCATTTGATGCAAATGGGGCATCTGGAGGACTTTCCATTATCTTGAACCCTCAAATCATCACATTAGAGAATCTTCAGGCCAACAAAAACTTCATTCAGGTTAATTTTCACCTGATTAGTACGGACATTCATGGGTTGCTCACCAATGTCTATGCACCTAAAAATGTGCAACAAAAATTGATGCTCCTAAGAAATCTAGAGGAAATCAATCTACAACGATCCCATTCCCTCTGGCTACTGGGAGGAGATTTCAACATGATAACCAATCTCCAGGAAAAGAAGGGTGGACGGTTGCATCTAGAATCTGACAGTAATGGATTCAAAGAATTCATCCAAAGTAACAACCTCATTGACCTTCACACCTCCAATGGAATCTTTACATGGAACAACAAAAGAGGAGGTACCCAATAGATAGCCTCTAGGCTGGATAGATTCCTCATCACCGACGATCTCATTCCTCCTAGGAGGAAATCTGGACACTACCATCATCCCAGCAACGTGATATGATCATTGACCGATACAAATCCAATGGCTCCAACCAGGTAAGCATGCTCCCAAACCCTTCCATTTTGAACATTACTGGTTTAGGCACCTAGGGTTCAAGGAACTATTGTTCAACTAGTGGTCTTCCATAGAACCCCCTCAATGCACCAAATTTCTCTAGTTCCAAACAAAACTAAAACTCCTCAAAGTACATATAAAACCCTAGAAAAAAACAACATTCGACAACATATCCACAGAGCATAAAGACCTGGAGGACAAAATTAAGACTCTGCAACAGAACATCATCCAAAATGGACACACAGATGAGACAACGCACCAGGAGCAACGCCTAACAACATAGCTGGAGGAAAGAAGGAACCAAGAAGAAGCCCTTTGGAGACAAAAAACCAGAATCAATTGGCTCAAAGAGGGATAAATAAATACCAAATTCTTCCACTGTTCCACCATACAACACCGGATGCACAACATAATTACTGTCATCAAGAACCAAACAGGGGAAAGGCTGGAAATGCAAGAAACCATCACAGAGGAGCTGCACAATCACTTCAGGAACATTATCTAGGAAGCAAACGACCAGAGGCAGGAAGCCATTGGGGAAATCATCCAACACATCCCCAAGTTGATAACAGAAGATCACAACAGGATGTTGCTCGCTACAACCACCTTAGTGGAGGTGGAACAGGCATTCTTCCAACTGAAAGAAGGGAAAGCTTCAGGGCATGATGGATTCACCACAAACTTCTTTCACTTCTTCTGGGACATCATCCAAAACGAAGTATGGAAGTTGTGGAGGAATCTAGGTCAACTCATTGGCTCTTACCAACTCTAAATTATACCTTCATCACTCTCGTTCCTAAAGAAGAGAGAGTGACCTCTCTTGTAAGTAAATACCTATAACTCTTTGCAATGTCATTTATAAAATCATCTCCAAAGTCATAGCTAATCGGCTGAAGAAGCTCCTACCCCTCATCATCTACCCGGAGAAAAATGGGTATGTGGAAGGAAGACAGATCCTAGATGGCATCATATTAACTCATGAGGTCATTCACTCCCTCAAAACCACCAAAAAACTAGGTATGCTTCTCAAAATTGACCTTTCCAAATATTTTGACAAACTAAGTTGGGACAACATAAAAAATATCCTTGCAGCTTTTAGCTTCAGTCATACCTAGATCAGATGGATTATGATCCTCATCACCTCTCCCTTTCACTCCATCCTGGTCAATGGTATCCCCTCTACCACCTTCAATCCCTCTAAAGGCATAAGACAAGGGAATCCGCTTTCGCCCTTCATCTTCATCATCATGGGTGAAGGCTTGGGTCGCCTGAACAAAAACTCTATTCAGACGGGGGCTCTACTTGGTTTACCTCTCCATAACCTTCCCCCATCCTCTCATCAGCAATTTGTGGATAAAAAATTGATCATGGGCTACCCCTCAGTCCAGGAAGCCTGCACCCTCAAAGTCACTCTTGAATCCTTCTCTAAAGCCTCCAATACAGAGATCAACGGGGACAAATCTCATATTTTTTTTCTTCTCAAACCCAACGCAATATTTCTCATATCCTAGGCTTCTCCATTGCCTCTCTTCCCTCCAAATACCTGGGAGCTCCACTAACTGACTCTGCCATCAATCACTCCTCCTGGAGAGCTCTGCTTGAAAAAATGGAAACCCGTCTCTCCAACTGGACTCACCGCACTCTCAACATTGCTAGCCATCTGGTCCTCATAAAAGTTTTTCTTGCAATCTCTCCCCAGTTACCTCTTCTCAGTTCTTGCTGCACCCAAATGGGTCCTTAAAGCTATGTGCAACCTAGAATGGAAATTCCTCTGGGGAGGTACAAAAGGCAAGAACAAATGGGCCTTAGTCAACTAGAAGGATGTGTGCACCCTAAAAAATCAGGGAGGTCTGGGTCTTTGGGATCATGAACACAGAAACAACATAATGGGAGCCAGCATTTGGTGGAAATGGGTCTCCAATCTCAAAACCCCCTGGGCCAACCTATGTGCGGCCAAGTATGTGCAGTATTGGCCAAAGGAAGATCTCATTAGATACAACTTAGAATTGTCGGGTTCCCAAATTTGGAAAGAAGCTAGTCATCAAAAGGGTATTATCCAAAACCACAGCTTCTAGGAGCTGCAAGATGGCAACCAAGGAAGATTCTGGGAGGATTCTTGGAAACAGATGCCAAGCCTTTCCTTCATCTTCTGCAAACCTCTTTGAAATGTTGTGCTCCAAGGTAGGCAACAACAGAAGGCTCAAGACTTCTGGATGGAAGACATTTCACAAGGCTACAGGCAATGGATTCACACCAGCAGATGGAAAGAAAATTGGAACTATGAAAGACATATTGATATCTAGGAGGAGCTCTGCACAAAGAGAAAAATCTAGATCAAAATAGGGCTTGACATCCTCTGCTGGGGGCACATGCCAAGTGGCACTTACTCAACCAGGGAATCCTACAATATCCTCCATCAGCAGGATCCAGGACTAGTCGAAAACATCTGGAAAAATATATGGAAGGCTAATTTATGGCCCAAAATAGCCACGTTCCTATGGTTGCTCAGTAAACGACGCATCCTCACATGGAAGAATATCTTGAAATGTAGGTTTCCAGGGCCCTCCAAATGTCCTCTCTGTCAGGTCAACTCGGAAACCATTGACCACCTGTTGGACCAATGTCCTCATGCCAACTCTCTATGGGAAAAAATTGTTGTCCTATACCATCGATCCAACCATGCTAGAGGCAACATCATTCAAACCATCATCAATTGGCAGTAAAATCCCTTTAACAGTAACTTGCTGAATAGATTATGGAAAATCACTCTGGGCATCCTCATATGGAATATCTGGAAGGAACGAAACAGTCACATATTCAAGGATAAAGCTTCTACACCTGATGAGCTTTGGGATAGGATTCACAACAACTTCACCGAAACTCTGGATTTAAATGCATGGAGTAAGGAGGACTTACCCATCGCGACAGCTGAGTGCCACATTTGGAACAAATGGAAAATGAATCTCAACACTCCCATGGAAATCACTCCTTGAAGTGTAGGCAGATCTACTTCCCCAGAAACTTGGTCACATCCCCTCATGGGCTTCTTTAAATGCAATTTTGATGGGGCTTCTAAAGATAACCCAGGAATAGCAGGTTTCAAAGGTGTCATTAGGAACACTAGGGGAGATCCTCTCAAAATCTACTATGGGAACAACTCTGTTGAGCTGGAAGGAATGCTACAGGGTATTCAAATTTCCATAGAATTCCATTACTTCACCTAGAAGTGGAAGGGGACTCGCAAATAATAACTATGGCAGCCACATGTATCCTTCAAGGCACTACATCTTTGAAAGTTTCCAATAACTGGAGACTTTCTCATAAGCTCAAGACACTAGAAATTTTGCTTCATAATCACCGAGCCATCACTTTCGGTCATGTACATAGGAAATCCAATTCTATTGTGGACCTACTTGCTAACAAAGGGGAGGAAAGCAGCCGTGTTCTGTACCATTCCACCCTTGAGCAGAATGAAGATGAGGCACTCAGACAGAACTATCTCACCCTCATTCAGAAATATCAGCTTCCCCCGGATGTGGGTGACATGCTTGACATGAGTGAACATCAATTCCCAACTCATACTGACTGTGGGAATATCCAATGCAATTCCCCACCTGCAACGGATCCAATTACTGTTAACTTCTCGCATGGTCCTTGCAGATTCAGAGATAACACATATTGAACAGGCCTTGTGTCACCTGATCCTGATCATCACCTCGCCCATACCACCATTAATCTCCATGATGTTTAATCAACAATGCAACCACGCCTACCCCTCTGCGCCTGCTCATCTGCTTGAGCTCCACACGCAGTACCGTGCAAACATCATTCATTACTTCTTTGAAAAAATTCATCCTCAATCCTATATATCCTCCCAAACTCTACTCCTCTCCTCCCTCATCTGCTCCCCACTGCATTTAGTTCTTCTCCTTATGATATGGATGCTCACTGATTCCAATCAGTTGCAAAGTCTTAGTCCCATAGTGGAGCTGCACAATCCCCCTTTGCTTGTTGCTCTACATCCTGCGCACCTGTCCCCCAGAATCTGCAGCAGGGGAAATTTTAAGGATGGATATCTATTTGAAATTTTAGTAACCTTGGCGAATCTTAGTAATCTAGAATAGAACAAATTTAAAATGTTTGATGATATTTTGTAAAAATATCTAAAATTTTGATTATAGTATATTAGTCTATATAAATCTTGGTGATTTTTAAGGTAAAATAATTTCATACTATAAAATTTGGGCGAATTAATTTTAAAAAATAAGGGAAATTGGCGAATATTTTTTTGGGAAAAAGTATAGAAAATTAGCCCACCTGCGAATATTAGCCCCTAAAAGTTTCCCTAATCTGCAGCCTCTCTCGCCCCTGTGTCACCCCCACCTCCCCTCCCAAGTGCGCAATGGCCCCCAGGATGTGCCAACGCACTATTCGCGGTGGACAGAGAGGGGCTCTTCCGGGTCGTTACCATCGCGGTGAGGATAACTGCCTCGAATGGATTGAAGGCTCCTCATCCAGCACCCCTGACAGCCATCATTCCACCCCCAAGCAGTGAGCCGAATCCTTCAGGAAACCTGCGGAAAGGGGAATTCAATGCACGAGGAGGTCCAACTCCTCTCCCAGAGCTCCCTCTCTGCATAACATTCAGACACCCCCGAACAGTCCTGTGTAGGATGAGGATACAGACATATGGATTATGGATTCTGACTATGTCTGGACGAAGGTTCCTGAAGGAGTAGACCCAAACTCCCCCATCCTCTTCACTCTTGCAAATCTCCCCAAGCGAACTACTGATGAAGTGGTAGCTGTTGTGGAAGCAGTTGTTGCACTGGCCCCTGCCTGTCCCATCAACGAGGAGAATCCCTAGTGCAGTGATGATGAGGATGAATAATGTTGGCGCAACTGTTCAGTTTTATTTTGGCTTTTGTCATCTGTGCCCGCAGGGCTTTACTGTTATGTTCTACTCTTTAGCTCCTAAATGTATTAGCGCTACTGCACATAATGTAATGCTCATTTTCAAGTTTTTTCTGGGCCAGCCCCCTCCCCCGCAATAGCCCAGAAACAGTGTAACAAAGGCAGGGATTGGTTAAGCGCAGCTTACCAACCATGTCTATAAAATATGTATTTTTATGTTTTCGAAATTAATAGATTAGCACAACTCACCAAAAAAAAAAGAGAACTAGAATACTATAAATAGTTATACCTTTATTTATAATAATAATACTCACTTTCTTTCTTCTTTAAGGGAGGCTATTTTCATATGAGAAAATGTTCAATTACAATATACTTCACAATATTTTTGTTCCATTTTTTGTAGTTCTTTATATAATTTTATCTACCTCTTTGGAACTATCTATTAGGCGAAACCTTCTTAAAATTATTGGCTTCATACTACTACATGGTCCTTATTTACTAGGGATAGAATCCATACATATCAACTTATATATATTCTTAAGGAGCTTTGGGTAGGACCCTAACATGCTCCCCATCATAGAAAGTAGCATTATCCTCAAGGTTGGAGATGATGATATTAATTACGATATCTGTTGCTTCCCATGTGGTGTCCTCAAGAAATGTACCTTTCCAATTTATTAAGACCTCCTAAATACTACAATGGTGGGGATGACAATCTCTTTCAAGTATTTCCTTAAACTACAACAAAATGAACCCTCTTCATCCAATTCATGAAGGTTATTTTGATACAACAATTAGATTGAACCATTTATGTTATGTAGGAGACATGAAATTTTAAATAAAATTTAGAGTTGCTAGGAAGCTTAAATTTGTGGACCATTGGCCCAATATATTATAACAACCATGGAACTTGGGGGCAAGCTTCTCATGCTAGTTCTCTTTGAGGAATGTTACAAAAACAAGAACATTTGATCCCCTTCTTCAAAATGGCACTTTGAACAATGTTAATCAACATGTTTTTTCATCCTATTCTAATCCATTACCATATTATCCCTGAGAGTGCAAGGAATGCTGACCATATTTGGGTAAGCATGATAGTTCTCATCGTTATTTTTTCCATACAACAAAAAGTGGTCATTCAAGTGGCACCATGATAATTTGTATTACACCACCATTCTACTAGAGGTAACTACTAAAGCCATTTGGATTGTTACTCTGAAGTAAATCACCACAAGTACACTTCCAAGAAATTATTGACAAATTTATTATAACTATTATCTTAAAGGTGATATGTGGTACTAAGATTCAATTGAGTGCCCTAGGGAAAAAACAACTATTACAAGAAATTTCTACTAAAAGTGGGGTCACAGTCATAATAATAGATTGCATCATACCATGGAGTTTAAAGGTATTATGCATGAATATATTTTCATATTCACTTATTTGGGTAACCACACAATGATGCCCATCCTTTAATATGTTTTATGAAACCCTAAATGGCTCATTGTTGGGGAAGATTAGAGATTAGAAATACCCTTGATTTAATTTTTCTCTTTTTTCTTAAAAAGATCACCATCGTAGAAATTCACTTCATTATTTTAAGTGCAACATTGATATGAGTGGGGTTTCATTTGAAGTTGTTTTATCAAGAAAGTTACCTTTTGATGTTAACTATTCTTTACCGACATCATTCAACCAAAATGCAGCTATCAAGGAGAGTGAAAAGAGTGACACATATTCTTCATATGTTCAAGAGAAAGCATATATTATCATGCTCTCTTTCAAGAGAGAGAATATACTATCATGTTCTCCTTTTCATTTTTATGAACTCTCTCGAAGAATATACAGACATTTTGATAA
The DNA here is from genome assembly GCA_034641835.2 of Pinus albicaulis. Lineage (NCBI taxonomy): Eukaryota > Viridiplantae > Streptophyta > Pinopsida > Pinales > Pinaceae > Pinus > Pinus albicaulis. The sequence goes on along the minus strand of CM076571.1, from coordinate 203,428,290 downwards.
CCTTCTTTTATGGCTCAAAGGATGAAACAATTTTATATAAGAAGGATTTTATTTTTTCATGATCAATTTTAATTTATTTAAACATTGCTCGAGTAGGTACAAACACCAAATATCTGCATCATGGTATAAATCCATCCTCTCACTTTCATAAGTTTATTTTCCTCACATATTTGTTTGGTAATAGAAGCCAATGGTTTCCCATCATATATTAGTATTGCTCCAATACCTTTATTGGATATGTTACATTCCAAGAAAAATGTCTTAGTCAAGTCTAGCAAAGTGAGTATTAGTGGTGTACATGTATTCTTCAAATCCTAGAAGGCCCATTCTGTGACATCATTCCAACTAGAGTAATTTTTTTTAAGCAAGGATATGAGGGGATATGTAATCTTACCATAGTTCCTACATACATTTTATAATAACCAATGAGACCAAGAGAAACTTATAAATATTTAAGAATGTTGGGCTAGGGCCAATCCTTGATCACTTAAATTTCATTCTAATCGACATGTACACCATTATTAGGTCCAATAATATGGCCCAAATATTCCAGTTCAAAGAAACCAAAGGAAAATTAACACTGTTACCGATGAAATAGGTAACCTGACCTCAAAACGGGAACTCTAGCCCAAAAACGCTCAAAAAACATGAAAAAACACCCCAAAAAAAAAAATGTGTCTTCCACAACGCACTTGTTTTTTTTCGAAGGTCAAATTTCAACATTTTCTAAAATTATGCTAAAAACAAAATTGTTTGTTGAAAAAAGGATTGAAAAAACACCCCCCAAAAAAAAAGTGTGTCTTCCAGAACGCACTTGTTTTTTTTTTAAGGTAAAATTTCACCATTTTCTAAAATTATGCTAAAAACAAAATTGTTTGTTGCAAAAAGATTGAAAAAACACCCTCAAAACAAAACCAGTTGATGCTAGAATAACAAAAAAAAAAAATTGTGTCATAATTTTGACACTTGTGACAATGGAATTAAAGACAACATATTAGGACATTTTTTAAAATCGTAAATTCCTAAAATTTTTGATAGATGATGTTAAAGATAAAAAAATACATGTCTGGAGGGCTTATAATTTTGAACAATTTTCATCCATGTTGTTAAACATAAAATATCTTGACTTTAAACAACCCCAAATTTGTAATTATTTTCAACCATAACCTTAAAGATAAAGGTAAATCTAAAGTTTTTCAATCTTAAGTGTTCAACATACTTGAGCAATGAAATTATGGAGAAAATATAAGACTTAACAATTTAAAACAGAAATAAGTAAGAGTAATTTTAATTTTAAAGAATAAAAACTTATCTTTTTTCAAATCTTAGCATAAGACAAATTTAAATATAATTTCAACCAAAACCTAAAAATCAAGCATCAAAACAAAGTGTTCTGTTTCAATGACGCATATAATTATTAAAACTTTTAAAAGTATCTTATACCAAATGGTAACAATACACAATATCATGGTAATATCACTGCATAATCTAAAAATTCAACATTAGTTTCTATTTTCTATTTTACTTATAATTAAAATATCAACATTGGTACATTGAATATAACATAAATTATTTTTGTAATTCATTGTTACATTGTCGATATTCTAAAAAAATGAATTCTTCATAATTAAAACGTATAATCCAACAAACATAGAAATGTCTCAGAACTTCATGAAAAAGGAGATGGAAGTCAAAATTTTTATTTCAAGTTACCATGCAAACATCAATTACATAAAAGTGTCTTAGATAGTTATTCAAAATCAGCCATAGGATCTGGCACACCATCATAATCTACATCTTCAGATGAATGGCTCGATGCAGATGAAGATGATCCATATTCTTCTCTTTCATCAACTAGTGCTCCATCTGAGTCAACATGCATGCCCACCATTTCAGAGTTCAAAAGTCTTGTAGATCTACGTCTACATTCTGTAGAGTCCCATTTCAAAAGTAATTGTTCTGGTAGCAATTTCTTCAAAATATTTATGGTTTGCAACTGAAGAGTTCCTCTTTTTGTCAAATTGAAGTCATACACAAGTATGTCAACATCCTCCAATTTTAAGACATCTGTGCGGCGACGATTTATATTTGTGCCCTTTCTTTTTATCTTTCTGCCAATTTTTTTTTCCACTACCATCTCTGGCTTGTACACACCATTGAAAGGGTGGGTACTTGTGGCATACCAATGTACATCAACAGCTGTAATCTCTTCATTTTCATTAATGACCTTTATAACCTTGGCAATCCAGAATGGATAGCCAAGTGGATCTTCATCCGCTAACACTGCTATCATGCAACCCTCCTTAAGATCCTGCACAGAACCCCTGTAAAGGTCTTCCATGGCTTCACGTTGTGCACGTGATCTTCTAGAACCAATATAGATTTCTCTTTCCTCTACCTGTGGGAAATTAATAATAGCTTGAGGCTGTTGCTGTTCAACATTTTGTGTTTCTTGATGTTCATGTTCATTTGGCATATTTTGTGGCAAAAAAAAAGGAGTCTTCAAAAGCGTATCCTCATTTACTGATCTTGAAATCATATCACTTTGATTGCTGAAAAAAGACTCCCACCAAACTGAATCAGCAACATCGAAGTATTCATATGTATCTCTAATACATCTTTTAATTTCCTCTAGACATTCAAAATAATTTATGTCTCTCTTCTGCCTTCGTGCATTATGGAGTTCGAAAACTGACTGTAATAACAATATCTTTGATGAAAACATTGGACGCTCTGGAATGAACTTCAAAAATGCTAAACCTGATGATGGTCCCCATTCTTCAACAGTTGAATACTTCTTGCCCCATATAAGTGTTATCCCATCAATTTTTTTGATACGAAATTGATGCTGGAAGCTAATGTCGTTAAGTTTTTCAATGCATTTCTCTTCACCATGCGATCCAAAAATAAACCTTCGCATGTCAATAGTTTCTTCCAACACATGAAAAACAGGCTCTGGAATGTACGATTTCTTAATACATTCAATTAATGATGGCAGGATCCCAACACCTTTCCTCCCCAATGTTACTGAAAAACGACTGAACATTTGATCAATATGATCATGAGTATGCCCAACAAGAAGGAAACCAACCTTTATCTTTTTAAAAATCCCTAATTCAACAAGCATGTTTAGATACCCAAAAAGAACTTGATTTTTGTTCTCACGACTTGTGTTGTCTAATTGTAAATACAAAACTTCAGGAAGAATCCCAGACCAATGAGTAACCACATCATGGATTATAGTTATGGTTAGATTTGCATCATTGTGAATATTTGGAGTTGTGAAGAAAACTCTTGGAAACATCTTCTCATTAAATACCATACAACCAACCAAGTGAAATTGAATGAAATTTTCCTCCTGTAATTTTTTTGGCGTGCGGACAAAATGTGGAAGAAGTGTTTTCTTTTGGTCCATACCATCAATTATCAATCCCAGATATTTATTTGGATGATCATAACACTTCTTTCGATGTTTATACAACTTTTGTCTTTCACTTGTTTGCTGATTGCGATGGTCTTGAAGTTCCTTGACAACGGAATCTGTACATAAAATAAAATAAACATATGAATAAATATATTTTCATAGTTGATAAGTATCAAATTTTAAAAAACAATGTTTTGAACACATACCTCTTTCTGCCCCTTGACATTTATCTATTTTTTCTTTAAGAGAAGCACATGTGCTGCAAATCCCCATCCTTGTCTTCTTAGGAATACAAACATTGTTGAATTCAGTTTTCCATATCCTTGTAAAATAAGAATATGTAATAAAATTACCAATTCCTTCAACAGCTTCTGCATAATCTTTGTATAACATGAATATTTCTCGTCTCGAGAAATTATCTGGAATATGTATTGTGTCTTTATTTGGCATACACTCTCCATGATTTGAAAAGAAGTCTTTCATCCATGTCTTAGCAGTATTTGCAAACGGCCCCACCTCCCGTTTATGACGTGCTTCTGAATAATATGTGGGATCTTTTTCCAATCTATCCTGGATTCTTGACAAACGACAATTACCAATTGAATACAACATTTTGAACGCTTTTCTGCAAAGCAATACATTCCCAATATGATAATCATAACCTGCTAGTGTAGATTGCATGCAACCCACTAAATATGAATTTTGCATGCTTTTATTCATTGACATATATGTTTTCCTTTTCTGCAAAGCAAAGTTGAAATCCATATTTTTCAAGAAATCCCTTCGACAACATGCACTTGAAATCAAATGAACGACAAAACTTTTTGTCGTGAGATATTTTGTCCTCGCCCTTGTATAACTGGAATGCTTTGGATTGATATGAAAAGGTCTACTCCTACTCCTAGTTGCAATATTTTCTTGCAACGGCTTCATCATTCCATCATCCTTTGTAAAAGTAGTTTCATCACCATTAGAAGGAATATTATCCCCACTATCATCATCCTCAAAATAGTTAAGAAATTCATCAACATCATTACGTGGAAAATTTTCTTTACCATCATTAGATGACGAAAACATTTCACAAGAATCATCGACACTTTTGTAACCCTAACTCAAAAGAAATTCTTCACCATCTTGACCCATGCTTTCAAATTCTTCCCTGGGAGGATTCAATTTTTCATCACCATGAGTGTCTTTGAAATGGTCACTTGGAGAAAATGCAATATTCAGATCTGTGTCTTTAAAATTATCATTTGCAAGAAACTCTTCATCCTCCCCTTCCTCAGTGGCGCTCTCATAATCCTTGGGATTAGGCATAAGTGGAAGCTTTGAATTTTTATTCACTAGAATTTCTTCACCTTGCCCCTCCCCTTCCTCACTAAAGCTCTCATAGTCCTTAGGATTGGGAATAAGTGAATGCCTTGAATCTATATTTATTGGAAATTCTTTATCCCCCCCTTCATCAGTGGTTAAATTATAATCGTTATGATTAGGATGAAGTGAAAATTTTAGCTTTGGAAATTCATCCCCGTCTTCATCAGTGGTGCTGGCATAATCCTTAGGATTAGGACGAAGTGGATATTTTGACACTGCAAATTCTTCATTCCCCTCTTCCTCAGTGGTGCTGATATAATCCTTAGGATTAGGACGAAGTGCATATTTTGACTCTGCAAATTCTTCATTCCCCTCTTCATCTGTGGTGCTGACATAATCCTTAGGATTAAGACGAAGTGGAAATTTTGACTCTGGAATTTTTTTGTCCCCCTCTTCATCAGTGGTGCTTGCATAATCCTTAGGATTAGGACGGAGTGGAAATTTTGACGCTGTAAATTTTTCATTTCCCTCTTCATTAGTGGTGTTGGCATAATCCTTAGGATTGGGACGAAGTGGATGTTTTGACTCTGAAACATTATCATTCCCCTCTTCATCAGTGGTGCTCGCATAATCCTTACGATTAGGACGAATTTGATATTTTGAATCTGGAAATTTTACATCCCCCTTTTCATCAGTGCTGCTGGCATACTCCTCAGGATTACGACAAAGTGGATATTTTGACTCTACAAATTCTTCATTCCCCTCTTCATTTGTTGTTCTCATATAATCCTTAGGATTAAGTTGAAGTGGATATTCTTCATCTCCCTCTTCATCAATGGTGTCCTCATAATCCCTGGGATTAGGACGAAGTGAAACTTTTGACTCTGCAATTTCTTCATCATGCCCTTCATCACTGTTGCTTTCATAATCCTTAGGATTAAGAGTAAGTGGTATAACTGGCGCTCGATTTTTTGACTCTCTATTCATGGTGAATGAACTCTCGTTATATTCATCACTTTGAATAGAGTTGTTGCGTGACGAAGATGTTGATGTTCTAGAAAGAAAAACTTCGTTATCAGAAGAAACCATGGCTTCCAACAAGAATAGGTTGAATGATACAAATTCCTCTCCCACTTACAATATATAGCTTAAAGACTGAAAATTTCCTTCCAAATTTTCCCTCCAAAAAAATTCGCGAAAAAATTTCCCTCCAAAATTTCCCTCCAAAAAAATTCACGAGAAACTTTAACTATTTTAACTATAATGACTACATGTAAATATTTTAAATTTTTTATTTTAAACTTACGTTATATTCATCTAAAATATATTTCAAATTTTTTTTTAAAATATTCCTTTCATGCATGTCTTCGAAACTAAAATAATTTTCTTATTTGAATAGTTTAAGATTGACTACATGTAAATATTTACAAAAATAACATGATGTAAATATTAACTATTTAAACTATAATTAACTACATGTACACATTTTAGATTTTAAAATTTAATCGCATGATTTTAAACATTGATTACATATAAATATTAACTATGATAACTAAATACAAATATTAACTATTTTATCTATAATATTAAATATAATTAACTACATGTAAGTATTTCATATTTTAATTTTTAATCTGAGATTATATTTGAATTATTCAACATTTAGTACATGTAAATATTAAATAAAATATTAATTATGATAACTACATGCAAATAATAAGTAGTTTAACTATAGTATGAACTATAATAAATTAAATGTAACATTCAGTACATGTAAATATTAATTATGATAACCACATGCAAATAATAAGTATCTTAACTATAGTATGAACTATAATAAATTAAATGTAAATATTTTAAATTTGAAATTTTAATCCCAAATTCATTAAACAGTAAATCAATCAGACAATATACGATATTTAAAAGGAATGATTGTTTCTATTCATCACATCACATCAAGTTTTCTGGTATTTGTTAGAGCAAATTTCTGGAGGTGTTGCGTTGGCATTGGTAACTTTGTGGAGGCATTGCATTGGCATTGGAAGCTTTGTGTCGCTATTGGTAATTACCAATAGCGACACAAAATTTAAAAAAAAAATATGTATTTTGTGTCGCTATATGTATTCCTCTATGCATTATTGTAAGGATGATTCAATTTTTTATAAATTATTGATCATTGACATGTTTTATTTTATTTCACAGGATTTTGTTCCGAGTCTTTCAAACATGTTTGATGGTATTTATATGTTGGTGCCAAATGTTATAGATGTGATCAAAACTTTCCACAAAGACAAAGCAGAGGAAAGGAGATTGAAGCAAAGAGCAATAGCTCATGACACTGCAACAGTACAAAGAGGGGATCAACCAAGTGTCACTAAGGTGGGTCAATCTAATAAACTTAAACATGTTTCTTTTGAAGGTGTCGAACATGAAACAAAAAATTATGATAGAATTAGTGAGGAGGAGATGAGAACTATTGTGCAAAAGAAGAAAACAGATCAGACACCAAAAAGAAAAATTGCCAAAGATCTCTCTCTTGTACCTCATGAAGGAGAGCTTGTTTATAAAAAAACTGATATGTTATCCAATAAGACTAGGAAATCAAATATTGGTGAACTTGTAAAGGTCGTGAGCAGCAGTGAAGAACAAATTGAAAGCTCTCACGGAAGCAGAGAAATCATAACACCAGGTGCTGAGTTAGAGGATGGCATTATTAAAACAAAAAAAAATGTTATTCGACAAGAGTTGAGGAAGAATAAATTAATTCTTGGTGGCCAAACATTTGAGCTTAATGTTAACCAATTTTATGGCCCAGATGAGGGACAATCTCACTATCAAATTAGAAAGGCCCATCACCTACATGTACATAATCTGAAAACATTGTTCAGGTTCAACCATATGCGCATGTGGTGGATTATGTGGTTCTTGTCGATCCATGTCAGGTTCCCAACAAACAAGCATTTGACAAGACAAAATGTTTTGATTATAAATATTATGTAATTGGAGGAAACCATTCAATAGAGGCTAAAAGACAATTGATTGCAGAATATCCCAATAACTATCTTTTTCAAACAGTGAAATGCATCATTTACGCTGGCTTAACAGAAATGGAATCAAAGTTATTGGCATGGGATCATAATGCAGATAATGAGTACAGAATGAAAATGACTCTCATCCAAAGGGTCAGATTTATTCATAATGAATTCATAGAAAAATGTCGTGGGGATAAGACAGAAGTTAGTGTAGCATTTCGAAAGGAATGTTTAATGGAAACAGGTTATCAAATTGATGAAAAAAAAACAAAAGATGGAAAATTGAATACAAATTTCTTCAGAGGCACAGATAACATTTTTCAGTTGGCATTTAGAACTGGGGAGGTATGGGATTTGATTGATGACATTTTTTATCGATGGGAGAATATTTCCATAAAAAATCAGAAAGTTAAAAAGAGTAAACCCATAATATGTACCAACAATAAGGGGGGTCCTGAAATGAAGCAGCTTCCAGAGGATATGACTATTACACCTTGGAGAACAATGCAAGGTGTGAAGGATGATAAATTAGTCAAATCAGTATTAGCCCGTGTGAAGTCGGGTGAATTATCAATGGAAGAAATGTGTGCAAAATTTCAAAAGTAAGTTTCTTGAATTATTTCTTTCATTATAATTTTATTTTAAATAAAACATAATGATGTTGGTAGAATTTGTTATACATGTCAATATATTAACGTTTTTAATTTGATTTATTTAGTCAGAAAATTTATATGAAAATACAAGAACACATGGTTAAAATGTTGAATGAAGACAGTTGGGATGATGTTGTACGCAACTACCCAGAAGCAAGTTCTACATCAACACTAAAAGAGTTTTATATTGCATTCAATAAGGTATGTTGATTTATAAATTTATTTTATTCATATTTGAACTATTTTTATTTTATTACTTATACATATCTATATATATATTTTTATGTCATTAAAGATGTCGAAGAGGGATGGAAATGGAGTACCAGATACTTTCAAAAGATTTATTGAAAAAATTAAGATGGAGAACATGAGAAGGAAGCGTCTTATGAATGTTGAACTAGACCCTACTCTTAATCATTACATTTGGAATGGGCTCGACAGTGTCCAATATCAGATAATACAATGTGACTGTGAAGACATTGCAACACTAATACCTAAAAGGGAGTATGGCCTAGTTATTGCAGATATTCCTCATGGTTTCAATTTCCCAGACATTGAATATGATAGAGAACCATATACTTATCAAGTTTTTAGTAAAGTGGTTACGGGTTTTCAAGAAGTGACAACATCGCCACTTTGGCGATTTGTGACATTTCATTCAGACACAATTTCCAATGTTATTAACAAGCTTCAAGGGTAAAGCAAACTCAAGGATGCAACTTACATGGTAAGATTTTGAAATTGTATGTTTGATTCCTCCTAAAAAAATTTATTCATGTAAAATTTAATTGAACTTTTACTATGTTATGTAACAAGCAAAAGTCAAATATTGTTTCTTCCGAAGATCAACCTATTATAAATGATTGCGAGTTCATCCATGTTGAATGTTGGACAAAAGAGGATAGCTATAAGCATATTATTATGAATCGAGTAGATGGGAAGAGTCATAGTCAAGTATTGGTTTATGATGCAGTGGTAAGAAAACTAACATATGAGGATAAAGATGCAAAAGGAGATATAGTTAATATTTATCAAAAACCACAAACATTGATTAACTATCTTATAGATCTATGTTCAAATGAAGGAGAATGGGTTTTGGATTTATTCTCAGGTTCAGGTAAGTTTTAATATACAAATTTAAATTTAAATATTGTCTTTTTTACTTTTTATGTCTCCATAGTAATTTTCTTACTTATTGTTTTTGTGCTTGATGATTAGGTACAACACTAGCATGTTGCCTACAAAAAGGAAGAAATTGCATTGCCATTGAGAAAGATCCAGTTCAATGCAAATTTATTCAACAAGGAATTAACGCTCTTAAATTCCTTCCAGATGCGAAGCAAGAAGTTGGTTTGAGGAAAGGAGATTTTAATGAATCACGTGTGGCAAAAAAAGCAAAGGAACCTCAACCACTATTATATGGAATGATTGGAAGGGGACACTTTGGAAGATTTGCTGACATGAAAGATCCATTAGAAGACGACGATGATCAAAATGAAGAAGCAAATGCTGCGGAAGAAGCCATCAATGCTGTTCTAGATGATGTTGAAGATGTATTAGTTGATATTGTTGATGATGTTTAAGTTATGCTTGCAAACAAAGCTTATTTTTCAGAACTACTAATCAACTTTACTTGTAATGTTTAGACTTTGATATTTTATGAGAACAACCCCTTTTTTTTGCAAAAAACATGTGATTGCTATTATTTTTTGACATAAAATTCAATAAAAATGTTGTTTTCTTAAGTTTTTTTGTTAAAATTCTCCCCAAAATTTAGTTTATTTAATATGTTTTTTTCAACAAAAACTCTGTAAAAGTGTATTTTTTGCATTGTATTTATATTGAAAAATTGTATTTTGTTGTCATATGGTTCAAAATATTGGTTTTTTAGCGATAATTTTTTTGATGTGCATTGAAAAATTATTTAACAATACATAAACATGTGGAAAATATAAACTTCAGAATATTGACCTTTTTTCCATCTTTTATGTATGTGAAAAAGTGAAGATATCATTACAAGTTTTTATTTAAAAAAAAAAAAAAATATTTTTAAAACACAAGTACATAAATGCACTTAAAAATAAACATCTCACAGAAGAAGAAGACATTAAAAAAATTATAGTGTCAAAATCAATGCTATAAAAAAAATGTTGGTGATGATACACAACCACTATTCAAAATCGACATAAAAAACACCACTTAAAAAAAAAAAAATTAAAAAAAAAAAAACAAGATGAAAAAAAATTAAAGTGCCAAAAACATGCTCAAATTTTTTTTTCGTGATTCTGCATCGCCACCTTTTCAAAATCAGGTGTTTTTCTTGATATTTGAAAAAGTAGGTAACATTGAGGTTACCTATTTCATCGGTAACATTGTTAATTTTGAGATCTTGAGAGATAGTTGATGAGTAACAAGTAGTTGTAAGACCTATTATACATCTGTGACATGGGCTTGCCAAGTTTTTTTGTAGATCGAGATGTCATTGGAAAAGGACAAAACGATGAAGAAAAGATTGAAATTATTGTTTATAGCACTCTAGAAGGTGCTAGGTGAACTAAAAAGCCCAAATGGAACCACCGAAAACCTATAATGACCCTCATGCATGAAAAAGTAATTTTAGGAAAGTCCGCCTCCTTCACACAAATTTTCTTATAGGTTAGGTAAAGATCAATTTTTGTGAAGAATTGAACACCCTTGAGCTCATCTAAAAGGTTATCAATCACTAGAACTATGAACTTATCCTTGCATGTTACTGTGTTGAGAGATTCAAAGTTAAGATACATGCACCAAGTGCCTTCTTTATTAAGGACCATGAGTATTAGTGACAAATAAAGGTAGGCGCCTTCTTTCTTAAGGACCATGATTACTAGTGATAAATAAAGGTAGTCACTCTAGGATGAGTGACACCAAATGTATTCTCTATTTCATTTTTATGGAGAAAATAAATGACAATATGGGTTTACATTGGGTGGGAGGTCACCTAGTATGAGCATAATAGAATGATCATGTTCAACTTGGGAGGGTGGTATTCCTTAGGAAGGTGCAAACATATATCGTTTTTGTTTTAAAAGAATAACTACATTCTAAAATGAATGGGTTAAAGAGTCTTGAAGGCTTAAATGACATGGAATAAAGCCACAATGCAAAAATGCTCATTTAAAAAAAAATATTTTCCATATAGTGGGTGTTTATGATCTTTGGAAATTTTATTATCATTCCTTTCAAAGTGTATTGATGTCCCTCCGACTAGAAAATCATGTATAACCTATAGAAATCCATGGTTATGGGACCTAATATATGTAAGCATTTAACATCCAAGACATTATCACAACCACCCATTTCAATTAAAAATATGTTAGCTTTCAAGGAATTATCATGCATTTGAAGCCTCACATTTCAATAATGGCCATGACATTTGAACGTCTTAATAATCATTATTTGGAAGTTGTTCATAGCATGATGTAACAATTTATTTCTTTCGTTGCATGTTGATGGATGAAATTATGGGTGTTACTATCACATACCCAACCTCATAATTAGCATTAATGAGGTCAAGTCTGTAAATTTTCCCTCTTAAATAAAATTTTGAGGGTCCTTCTAAACTCTTAGAGGCATTATAATTATCGAGAGATTTCCAATGACTATATACTTTCTTAATTTTGAGCTTTGACCAAGAAGTTATGGCCCCTTAATGTGTACTAGAGACTTTGTCTCTCCCATATCATCATTCATACATAACACCACACATGCTAGATGACATTAAAATTGTACATATTACCCCTAAATCACATGTTTACCGTGTCATTTGAATCTTTATTGACCTATCACATTAGTCTTCCAAATATTGTTTTACATGTGAACCAAACCTTTTACCTGACCACAAACATTTAAATCATCAAGACACTACATATTAGCAAAAATTTTACATCCAATCTCATTTTCTATCCATGTGACATGCCACATTACTTAAAAAATTCATGTCATTCCTTGTCCCCCTTATCACATTGAACAACCTAATGCAAAAAGAAGGATAAGCTTCACCACTATCTAATGGAAATAAAAGTGAAGATGAAATTTCACTTGCAAATGAACAATCACAGACTCTTTAGAAAAAAGACAAAAATGAAAGCTTAGTTATCAAGTACCATTGTAAGCCTAGCTCAGACTAAAACCAGAAGGCTTATATTAAGCTAAGGAAGGAGAAATATGACTTTGGGTGAATTTCTCCATTAAGTGGGAGTGGTAGATTTAATGGTGAAATATATTAATGTACTAGGTTGTTTTTTGTTATGATCTAGATCTTCTATTTAGGTACAAGGTCCTATTATTTAGGGAGTGGTTCAAACCACCAGCTAATATGTAAGTTTATATGTATCAGAATTTTATTGAATGAATTAGACAACGTGTGTTGAGTGCTTCGACATTCTCTAGGTGGCTCACCTGGAGAGCCTCTTGTTTATGTCATATTTCGTCTCTCCCAACATGCAGCCCTTCAACATGTTGGTTCAACCTCCTCTGAAACGCAGTAGACAACGAGTAGATGAATTCATGATGGCTCTGCAATGGCTCTCACACCTAGAAACCTCACAAAAAAGCAATAGGTCGTTGTGCCTCCAGTGGTTGGTCCTCAATTCACACAACCACACTGCTCAGCCCTCGCTCAAACCACAAACCAACACCAAGGCACCACCACTCTTCTGCCAACATGTCAACATAGGCGCCACGGATCTCAGTGGGCACACATGCCACTCCTTAATCACCACTCTCTCGATGGAGAAACAAACTCACCCAGCTTCCACCTGAAGCTCTGATACCATGATAAAATTTGAAGGATAAACAAAATATTACATAAACAAGAGGCTCTCCACATGAGTCACCTAAAGAATGCCAAAGCACTCAACAGATTCTCGGATTCATTCAATGAAAGTCTAGTTATACATATACACTTACACATTAAATGTTAGTTTGAACCATTCCCTAAATAATAGGATCTTGTACCTATATAGAAAATCTAGATCATAACAACAAACAACCAAATACATTAATAAATTTCTCCATTAATTCTAACCAGCTCATCCTTTTTCAAACATTTTATCTCTCATTATGAAAAGGTGGTCTCTTTTTTATCACATCAAAAGAAAGTTTCCTTTTCCATGTCATATCACATGAAAATATACTTTCTCATGGTATTTCACGTCCCTTTCTTGGTTGCAACTTGACGCAATTTTCTCCTCCATTTGCTTTTCTTGGCTTCTGTTCTTATCCTCCATTTTGTTGTCATGGATTCCCTTCTTCTCTGTTTCTATATTTGACTTTCACATCTGCAAAGTTTTTTTTAACTTTGGAATATATCACATCAAATTTATTCTTCTTCATCACTCCAATATGGCCTTGTCGTAAACGAGTCAGACGAAAGTTCTTTTGTTTTTCAGTTGTCGGGGCAGGCTGCTATTTGTGGCCGCCGTCTTTTTCTTGTCCATCTTACTTTCAACGCATCCATAAATACATCACCTATGTCCTCATATGAAATCTGGAGAAGTTTCTGGGAGCGTTGAAGTTGCAGGATGTTCTGTAGAGTTCTTGATCTTTACGTAGTTTTCACTTGATTGAATTCTTATACACAAGTAGCGTGCTTTAATATTTAAACAATTTCGATATCTCTCCATCGACCATTGTTGTCAGTTTCATCTGCACCTCTGCAAATTTATCCTCTCCCTCTCTGTTGGCTCAGTTTAAGCTCGATATATATTATTATGGTGTTGGGAATGGTGAAGTTTATCGTAGGATTTCTCCTGCTGTTGAATTTCTGCATGTATGTGATTGTGGCTTCTATTGCTGTATGGGCTCTCAACAAAGCCCTCGACCACACTTACTCTACTGGTAATTTATTTCTAACCAAAACCCACATATTTTTATGAAACGATATGTAATAATAATTGGAGAGAGTTCTATGTTATGCAGTGTTGAACTAATGACCGATTGCATGGCGGAAACTTGCAGGTCTTGGAGGCACTCTTCTTGTTGGGTTTTCTCTAGTTTACTTTCCAATTGGAAATGAAGCGACTGGATTCATGGTTATCTTTTCCTTGATAGCTGCTATGGTGGGAGGTGGTTCATGCCTATCAGGAGTCCATCACCTCCGCCTTTGGACTGCTGCGAGCTTGGCTTCCAGTGTTGCATCGGCCATGACAGCTTGCGCCCTCACTCGTCTGGCCATGGGGTATATGATATCACTACGAAAAAATACACATATGAATTCATAAGTATAGTATATATGAATTTATAACAACTGTTAATCTAGATTATCTATAGAATGAAGGTGAACTCATATTTTTTTTCTCACACAAAAACTGCAGGTTAGCATGCAAAGAAATCCATATCGGTGGCAGAAACACAAAATTGGTATGTACTAATAATCACTACATTTTTTCATAATCTCTTACTTTCTCTCATGAGCTAAGCCATTCTATAATTTCTTTTATGTTGACCTCTCTTAATCTGTGTCTGTGAGTAAAGAACGCTACAGTCATTTCTTATTATTTTGTCTAGAACAAGGATCTTCTATATTTTACTCATTCATGTTGGACTAATCAGAGGAAAATATTATTCTACAAAAATACCCACATCTTTACAACGAGAGCCTAGCCTCAGAAATAAAGTAGGCCTATGACCTCTTCTGTTTAATCTTATGTAGTCTATAAACTTTAACATATGTAGCATCTTGTAATCCATGTTGAAATTTATGAATATTCTAGAACAACAATGGAGAGAGTAAAACTCTCCTCTTTTAACATAGAGAAATTAAAAATTTTACTCACAGGGATAGAGTTTCCACACTTAAACAAACTTCTATTCCTTAAAAAAAAACTATTACAATGCTTCCTCATTGAGAGGGATTACAAAAATAGGACTGCTGCAAACGCAGTGCCTAAAAATGACTTCACTGTCTCATATAAACAACACTCTGTATCTCTGGAAAAATACACTTCTGTGTATTATTTTTTCGCACTGATGTGCTTTCAGAACATAACACTGTCTGTTGTAAAAACAAAAGTATTCATTATAGCCTCTCGGGCCTTTTTTCTTTTATATGCTACGCATATAATAAAAACATTACAAACTATATATCAAATAAAACCTAACAACAAATCTATTTAAAAACTGTCGGGGCCCACCGGACTACATTACAAAAAGAATTTATATCAAACCCCGTCGCGCATATTAAAACATTAACACAAAACATTAACCTTTGACATAAGACTTGGTATTGTGTGATGGATGCCAGACTTCAAAGAACTTTAAACCAAATCATAAGAGCACTTTTCGTGTAACAAATCTTTCCCTGCTGACGCATGCATTCGTGCGCACGATGAAAATTCAAATCGTGTTTATAAATTGTTTCGGGTCCACCTAGGGCTTGCTAACGCAAGCTCCAATTGTAATGCGAAAAAAAAATATGAACTCTAATTTATAGCACCCATTGGGTCTGTGTTATAATAAACAAACGGATCAAACAATAAAGTTCTGATGCCGATCAATAAACGGACGCGATGAAAGTTTTAACTCCGCTACATAACTCCATCGGGTCCGCACATTAAACATTTCAATGAGCCCAATCAAAAGTTTCGATCACCAATTGAAAGAGTGGATGCGATGGAAAAATACATTCTACCCTAAACAATGGATCGGGTCCACCCTTTGGTTAATGCAATTAGGGCATAAACAAAAAATGCTCCCGATTCAAACTTTGCGATTGAAAATTAAACTTCCGCGTGGTCTGTGGACCCATGGACCTCGGCTTACGGTGGAGGGTGATTATAATACAATGTGACATGCAATTGTAGTCAATGCATCGCATCGGGCCAAAAAAAAACAAAGGCTGTGGTATATATGTGATCGTTCCGTTTGCGGTGTTAGCCACCTATAAAAATTTGTTATAGCAAAAGGTGGCTAAAAATTTTGGAGCCTTCAAGGAACAAATTTCATTTCTAAAAATTGTTGGCTTTTGAAGACTCTTGAAGGTCTCTTGTTTCTATCCAAATCTTCACTACTATGCCCATTCCCCGTTCGGAAATCCTGCTGGTTTCCAAGAAAAAATACTGCTGCAAGGACCCTTTTCCCCTTCCCCCTCTTCCAAAGCTAACCTTCATTTTCTCCCCTTTTTCTTCCATAAAAACCCCTTTGTTTTCATGATTCCTCTTCCTCCCTTCATGAAAATCACTTTACACAGTTAAAAACCCATTTTTTAACTATACCGAAACCCTTGAAACCCTTTGAAAACGTTGAAAAATCAATAAAAATTCATATTTTATATACAAGCTTTAGCCCCCTTGAGCTAAGTTTCTAAAAACCACTCCACCCACATGCCTCCACCTTGGAACCACGTGCTAAGTCCCTCATGGCGCTTATCGCATCGCAAGATTCAAGAGTGCAGGATTATGGCTGTTTTAAAAACTTGCGATGCGATCAGCCTTTATATTGAAAAACCCCCAATCGATCATATTATTTTATATATATCCTGTGGGCCACCTCCGCGCTTAAAACCATTGAAAATCCTTTCCCAATCCTCTTTTTTCTTTGTAAAATCCGAAAACCCACTTTTCCAAAGTTTTGGTCTAAAAACCGAAGTCACGTATTAATATAAATGGGTTGATTGAAAAGAGTCGATCGTGCAATCGCAATCGCAGAGAATACAATGGGTTGATTGAAAAGACTGGGCCCGAAGTTCCGATATGCGATAAACCCCTTCCCTTCTAGCCCCCTGTCATACCATCCTTCCATGCGCCCACGGCCCCGCAATCGGGCGCCTATCCACTTCAAATAAAATAAATCCCGACCAAAGCCTTTGTTTTAATTTAAACCTTGGGTTTTTAATTATATTATGACTTTCCGCCGGTCCGAAGTTCAAAAAAATCTCCACCGTCGATCTGTTCTGTAGATCGACGTGCGGAGTCTATCTCCCTGTGGTCCCCATCGCCCATAAGCCGATTGCCCAAAACCACGCGGTATTCATCGCACTGCCTTTGGGGCAAGGGTGGTTTTTTCCCAATGGCCAGCGATTCCAGACAACTGTTGACACGCGTCCTCTGTACCTTTTTCAAAACTGTCGTCCATCGCACATAACCACCATCCATCACGCATTATTGTTTGGACGCTGATGCCTAGCGATATTGCGGAGGACCGTCCAATCTGGGGCGGGCCATCCAACGGCTATTGCTCACCGAAGATGCACGATGGATAACTCAGATGCCCGACACTTAGCGTCGTCTCGGCACAACGTTAAATCATTTTCAGCCGTCGATCTGATCTGCAGATCGACGGTTCAGATTTCATCTCCCTGATTCGGTCGCCCGGTGAACGATTCCCCTGTTTGACTTTCAACCTCCACTCCCGATCGTCGGTCTCTGCGCGATCGATGACTTAGATTCAATCTTCTTCTGCCCATTCTACGATCTGTCCCGATTAATCCCGATCGTTGGATGATGCCATCCAATGGTTACGCTCCCTACCCACCATCTGAAGTAGTTTAAACCTAAAAACGCAGGATTTCTTAATTGTTTTATGTTTTATGCAGGTTTTTAAAAAGGTTTTCACCGTTATATTAAAGAAAGGCCATGAGGTGGGAATGACGATTCCCGTGCCTTCGGCCTATAAAGAGAACCTTTCACAGGGCTCCGTTCAAACGTTTTATCAATGATTCATGAGCGTTGATAACATAAAAGCCCTGCGCGGCCCTGCACATCGACAAGACACTGTTTTATTCAAAAGAACAGTTAAAGAGTATAAGTTTGAAGATAAAGCACAACAGATGAAAATTGAAGACAGAATAGTGGGGATCACGGCTAAGAAAGATTATCAAAAGCCTAATCCCCCCAAATTAAACACAATTAAAGGGAAACCATAAGGGTTTAACTGACAAAAAGGCTTTCACCGCTTCAATTGAAGGGAATTGATTCCTCAGCTACCATAAGATCCACCTGTTGCCTCAAACCTTTCAAATAGAGGCCGAAGTTATTTAAGAAAATCAAATATTCACTTCCAGCGCAGCAAAGGAGTTACTTCTGCAAAGAAACTTAATAAATAAAATATATGCTGAGTTATTCCACACAGAACACAGAGCCTCAAAGTCAAATAAAGCTCCCACCGAGCTTAATTCATAAATGTAAAACAGTTAATATAGAGAACCACTTGTAAAATTCTTCATCGAGCCCCTCAAAAGGCCAAGAAGTCCTGAATCTGTATTAATTTCCTTGAGAGATATTTTATTAGATCCCACCTCCTCATCCTTCTATAAATACTTCTGTAGAAGATGAGAAGTTGTTGGTTGGTTGTTGTTTGATCACAAGCTGTAATATTGAAACTCTCTGAAATAAATACATAGTCCTTTGAAGTTGAAGAACAAATTGAAGTCTTGGAGATCTTGATGATGTTGTTGCATGTTTGTTCCTGAGAAGGCTCTATCATTGGATTCATGAGCTTGGCTGTTGGTGAAGTATTCTGAATTGTTTCATGTTTTTCCCTATTTTCATTATGTTCAATAATTTCTCACTACAGTAGGATAGAAAGTATTAGGCTAAGAAATGACTCCTGGAAGCACCTTAGACCTGTTCATCCTTCATTGTTTTATGTTTTCTTCTGTTGAAGTATTTTAGAGGCTTTAATATTTCTCTTTAGTCTTCATGCTTTCCTTAATAGTTTGAACAGTTGGTTTCAGCATGATTTATGGTTCTCCCTGCTTGTCCGTTGCCACTTAAAAATTGTTATTGAAGTCTCCCTTGGAATTTCTTTGCTTATAGTGAATCAGAGAGGTATGTTTAGATCTTGCCCTTTGTTCTCACTTAAATAGTTGGCTTAAAGGTCGTTATAATTATGATCATAGATGTTTTTAGGTGTTCCCTCTTCTATGACTGTGATTATTAGTAAATCTTATATGTTTTCTAAAGTCCTTTAGAATAAAATCTTTGAGGAAATAGGGTGTTCCCCGAATCTTAGATTTTACTTTGAAAGTTGTTTTGAAATCATTATTTGCTTAAAAGTGTGATTTGTAGAATTTATGGTTAGCCCTGTCTATCAAAGAACTCTTTATTGTTTCAAATTATGCTTTCAAATTCCCTTTGTTGAGAATTAAAACTCTCTTTCCAAATCATTAATGTTCATTCCATTCCAAAAACAAAAGGATGTTGTGGCCAAGTTAGATTTGCCCTTTGATATCCCATATCATTTGATAAGTGTGTTATGACCTCTTTTTGACTCCATTTCCCAATGAAACAGATATTTTACTATCCTATATATCTTTCCTAGACCTTTTATGTTTTGTTGTATCAATTCAATCCAACCAAACAAACAAACACCTGCACTTAATAACTAGTCTAAAACCAATACTCTAAGCACACAAGATAAACCTTTGCAAACAAATTTTGAGAGATCCCTCTCTGAGAGCAGGAGGAATAGATCCTATAACTCTAAAGATTGGTTCTGATGTTGCCTTGTCTTTTGATTTGGAAAACTATCAAAACACGGGACACCAACATAATGGTGATCATGGTGCGACCATTCTGAGTCAGTGACAATCTAAGTACTTGTTGAGTCTCAAATATGCATCTTTTCCATACACCTTTCTATACCTTTTTCATTCACCTGAACCTTCCCAGTTGTCAATATCATTGTCTATTAATTGCAAAAGAGCATCTAAAATGGTTTTTAACTATATTTTGTGTCTGCTGTTTGATTTAGATTTTTTCTCATTTAGCTGCGGAATCTTGCCACTTTCCGCAGCTGCTGCAACTTTCCGCAGCCATTTTGTGAAAGTCTATGTTACAGGTGTCCTCAGGAAAACGAGCCACATGGGCAAGTCAGAAATGATGTGGACATGGATCGTGCACTATTTTCTCGAGCAAATTCACTTAAGGAAGCTGCGGTCAAAGGTGGCCAAGTGGAAGTCAACTGTAGAGTCCCACGGTGACAGGACTCTGTTTCTCGTCACGTGAAGATTCATATGGCCGTTTCTAAATTGCGGGAGACAAATAAACACCTGTACATGGCTCCATAAGCCGAATCCAACATTCAACTCCTCATAGATTTACTCCTCACTACGGCCATGATGCTGGATCCCTGGACGTGATGATCTATGTGTCTCTGTCAGCACAAACTTTAGGGAATTAGTTATATTTCCTTTGTTATAAATAATGTGTTTGCATATGCATATTAGTTAGTTCTTTTAGCCTCCAGATAGTTCTGTAATGTAGTTACGTTGCCATTGTGCCATAATATCATCTCTCTGTTATGACTGCATTTTAATATATAAGAAGACTATGTTTCCAAGCGTAATTCGTACTTGAAGGCTGTTGCCAAGGCTGGTGCAGAGGGCCCCTGCACACGCTGAGGTTTTGTGCATTATTGTATAGTTCTTGTTTTATTTCTTTAAGCTCACTGTGCCATAATTTATTCACATGTTTATACATTGCATCTTTCATGGTATATATGCTTCATTTATGTTTATAATCTTTCATGCTTTACATCTTGCTTCTGTCCATAATCTTTCATGTTTTATGTTATTGTTAACTGATCAGTGTTCTTGTTTCAGGTTATAAATAGGCCACCCGGGCATTTGCATAAATTTTTGACTAATGACATGGAATTAATATTGTTCTGCTGCTAATTTATTTTTCCTAGTTTCTGTTTAATTTTAGTACTGCTTTGTTTATTTCAGTCTTGCACATTTGTTTCAGTAGTTAGATTTAGATATATCAAATTGTTCATGTCATTTTCAGTTACCTCCGAAAGCCACAACTGGACTGATGGTGAGGGATTGAAATATGAATGTGTAGTTTGATATTAGTTTACTTTCTGCAAGTTAGAAATATTAAATTGCTCATGACATCTTCAGTTACCTCCGAAAGCCACAGCTGGACTGATGGTGAGGGATTGAATTATGAATGTGTAGTTTGATATTAGTTTACTTTCTGCAAGTTAGATATCAAGTTACTCAAGTTGTTTATGGTTACCTCCGAAAATCATAGCTGGACTAATGATGAGGGATCAAAAGATAAGTTGATGTAATTTGATTTAGATTTACTTTGTTGCAACTTTTGGATTTCTTTAAGCATAGTTTCTTTTGTGTTTGAACAGCAGCAAGAATAATGAGTTTCATGATCGGTAGTTCATTGTTTGTTTGACTAGAGTAGTGATGCAATTTCATTTTCTTTGAAGAATTAATTTTGTCATTGTGTGTTTTTAAAATTCTTTTGAAGTTTGGAAAATCATTAGAAAGACATTGTTGTCTTGAATATTCGTCTCCATACTTGTCTTTTAGAATTTCACAAAAATCCAAAAACGACAAAAAAGTAAGAGATAGGTTATCTTGCACATATAGTGCGCCACACTTCGTCATCTTACGAATCCCGGATTGACAAATTAAATGTAGCAATTTAGGACACACTAAATTGACCAAACATTTTGGCACCGTTGCCGGGGAAGTGTAACTAGGTAGCGAATTTCTTAAAAAAAAAAACAAAATAATAAAAGAAGGGAAAACTTGATAACTTCTTGAAGTATGCTCTCCTCTTGCACCTAGTGTGATCTGGAGGATCAGAAAAGAGAGTTATTGGTTTAGTAATTTCTTAAGTATGCTCTCTTCTTGCACCTAGTGTGACCTGGAAGATCAGAAAGAGAATTATTAGCCCAACTTTTAAAAATAAAAAAAAATGACATGCATAGAGCAAGAGATTCTAGGGGAAGGTTTATAGCTAAAGCCAAGAGTTCGATTTTCACAACTCCATCTTCTTCAAGGCATAGACAAGAATCACCATAAATCTACCCCTAGCCTTAAGATTTTTGGAATTCAAGGAACAGCTGAATTAGAGGATTCTCCTATACCACCTACTAAATCTCATTTAGAAAACAAAGAGACTCTCTCTCATCCTCCCTTGATAGAAGAACTAGGGGAATTTAAGGACTCTGAAGAAACTATCATGGCAGAGGAAATAATAGATGGATTTGGAGGTAGAGGTAGAGGTAGAGGAGGAGGAAACAATGGAGACAACAATGGTGAAGGAAATAATGGAAGAAATAGGGAAGGAGACAACTTGTTTGGATTCCCTATAGTTGATGAGGAAACTCATACAACGATGAAAAATATCTCACCATCTGTCCTCCCTAACTTCTATGGATTGCGAAGTGAGGATCCTGAAACATTTCTGTTTGAGTTTGAAGTTGTGTGCCGAACTTATGACTATATGGAAGACTCTCAAAAACTCAAACTGTTTCCTTCAACATTGAAGGGAGCTGCTTTGAAATGGTTCATGGGATTAGTCACTCAATCTATTAGGACTTGGAATGATATGAAACAAACATTTTTGGATAGATACTTGGACTATTGTATGCCCACCAATCACAAGGATGAGGTATTCAAAATGATGCAAAAAAGAAGATGAAAATTTGGAAGACTTACTTGAAAGATTTCAATACAACTTGAAAAGAGCAAAGATGAGCAACTTAGATGATGAAACCTTGAAAGCCCTCATATTAAAAGCCATTAGAGATGAATGGATAGATATTTTAAACATGATGGGGAAAGGAGACATTTCTCAACTTCTACTTCGTGACATAACAGAACTATGTGTCCATCTCTCAAGAGGAAAATCTAAAACAGGAAAAGGGCCTAGGGATCCTTCTCTTATTAGGGCTAACAAATCTGCAACTGGATCAGTAAGTAGGGCAGAGATTGGTAATATGCTTGATGAATTCAAAATTGATATCTTAGGGAGCCTTAGTGAACAACTAGACACCCTTAAAATCCAAAACAAGCAAAAAGCAGAAACAGATGCTTTAGCCATCTTTTGTTCGAAATGTAGGAAGAAACATGCTTTAAGGGAATGTCCCTTGGATGCAAAATTTGTAGAAACATGTATGATTTTCTCAGAGAATCATGAGATCAAGGATTGTCCTTCAATTCCTGGACTCAAAGCTGTTTTTCAAGAAGACCCAAATTCAATAGAATCTCTCTGTTTTGTTGCAAGAAGACCTTGGCAGGGACAAAAAACTCAAGGGTTTAACAACCCTATGAATCTTCAAACCCCACCAAATTGGAATCCTTGGCAACAACCTTGGCCCTAACATCAAAATCCATATCAGCCATGGGTACAAGGGATGCAAAATCCTTATGGGAGATTTGCTCAATTTTATCAATATCCTCCATCTTTTCAAAATCAACAAGCTCCACAACTTCCAAACCCAAATCCACAACTTTCATTGCCATTTCCATAACAACAACCTTCTCAAAAAAACCCAAATCCTCAACTCATGCTTCCATACCAACAAAAGACAAATCAACTTCCAGCTCAGCCATTGCCAAATCCTAGTAATAAAAATCCTCAGAATACTTACATGGTAGAAGGACAACAATCTCCTACCTATATGATTGTTCCTCTCAATGATGTACAACTCAGATCTGGTTGAGTTTTAGAAAAACCTTCTATAGATATTCAAGAACAAGATACCTCTGAGGAGGACTCTCTTAAAGTCAATGAGGGTTCTGAGGAAGCATCTCTTCAAAATTCAAACATTCAAAAAGAAAAAGAAAAGTTAACACCCACAACTCCTATAGTTGAGCAACCTGCATCTTCATCTACACCTCCTTTTCCTGAAAAACTACAAATTGACAAGGGGGTGGAAAAACAAATCTTGTTGCCTAACTATGATTTTATAGATGAATTGAAGAATGTTCGTATCAAGATTCCCTTGCTACAAGCCATTCGAGAGATTCCTATTCTAGAAAAAACAATAAAGGAGTTGAGTTTCAAAAGACCAGGAAGGAAACTAAAAGACACAAGAAGAATCCACCTGGTAGGAAAGATTGCAGATATTATGATGGGAAAAATTACCATACATAAGTATGTAGATCCAGGAAGTCCAATTGTCAAGACACATATAAATGGGATAGAAATTCCAAACACATTGATTGACTTAGGGGCTGCTATCAACATTATGAGTAGACAGACTATGGACCAGCTAAAACTTCCTAACCTTCTTTTACACCTACTTTACTGCAACTTGCAGATCGATCAATTATTAAACCAGATGGTGTATTAGAAGATATTTCAGTCTCCTTAGATTCTTGGGAATATCCGGTAGATTTTATGATTTTGACTCCCAAGAGTAATCTAGGAGGGCATCCACTTATCTTAGGAAGACCTTGGCTAGCCACAGCTGATGCTTTTATTAGTTGTAGATTTGGGGATATGTACATTTCTAATGGTAATTCGACAAAGAAATTCAATTTGTATCCTCCGGCAAAAGCAATCACAGAAGTAGGAGACAATGAATGGGTTGATGATGAGGACACTATACAACCTGTCTTTACCATTTCTGAAATCAGTGAGGATAGTCAAATTCTGAACACATTAGAAAATTTTGAGACATCTTCAAAATATGACCCCACACAATTTCAGTTGGAATCTGACATAGAATATTTATCATCAAGACAAATGTCTCTTTACTCTATGGAAGAATTTGGTAGTTCTACCATTGAGATTTTTCCAGGAAAAACATTGAATATCAACAAACATTTGGAAAAGTCACAACAAAAAGAAATAATCAAAATCTTTCAAAAACATTCTACTACATTTGCATGGGAGTATACTGACATGAAAGGTATTGATCCTAAGACTTGCATCCATCATATCTATATTGAGGAAAACAGTAGACCAATCAGACAACCTCAAAGAAGGATGAATCCAAATCTTAGGGAGATAGTGAAAGAAGAGCTCCAAAACTACTCAATGTAAACTTCATTTATCCAATTTCAGATAGCCGATGGGTTTCTCCTTTGGTTATAGTACCTAAAAAGAATGGTAAATGGAGGGTATGCATTGATTACATGGAATTGAACAAAGCAACTTTGAAGGATCACTTTCCTTTGCCCTTTATCGATCAGGTATTAGATACATTAGCAGGTAAAAAGTACTTTTCATTTTTGGATGGTTTTAGTGGCTATAATCAAATTCAGGTAGCACCTGAAGATCAAGATAAGACCATATTTACTTGTCCATGGGGAACTTTTGCCTATCGAGTGCTTCCTTTTGGGATATGTAATGCACCTGCAACATTCCAAAGAGCAGTACTAGGAATTTTTTCTGATCTAATCCATGATTGTGTAGAGGTTTATATGGATGATTTTACAGTTTATGGTAATTCATTTGAAGAGGCATTAAAAAATTTGGAAAAAGTTCTTATAAGATGTAAAGAAACAAACCTTTCATTAAGCCATGAAAAATGCTTTATGATGTTTACTGAAGGGATTGTTTTAGGACATCATATTTCATGAGATGGGATTAAGGTTGATAGATCAAAAGTTGAAGTCATCTCCAAGTTGCCTATTCCAAATTGTCAAAGAGATGTTAGAAGTTTTCTAGGATTTACTGGTTACTATAGAAGATTTATAGAAAACTTCACTAAAATAGCATCTCCACTCTTCAAATTGCTTACAAAAGACTGTGAATTTAAATGGGATCCTGATTGTCAATCAGCCTTTGAAACTTTGAAAAAAAGAATATCTGAAGCACCTATCTTGAGAGGACCAAATTGGAAACTATCTTTCCATATTTCTACAGATGCTTCAGATACAACTCTAGGAGCTGTGTTGGGTCAAAAAGGTTTAGTTCCTTATGCCATTTATTATACCAGTAAAAATTTGACTCCCACAGAGTTGAACTATACTGTGACTGAAAAAGAGTTTTTAGCTGTTGTTCATGCAATTAATAAGTTTAGACGTTACATAACAGGCTATGAAACTTTTATTCATACTGACCATTCTGCAATTAGATATTTAATGAACAAACCTGTTACTAATGGCAGAGTTACAAGATGGCTTTTACTTTTGCAAGAATTCAATATTACTGTGTTGGATAGACCAGGAAAACAGAATACAGTAGCTGATTTCTTGTCTAGAATTCAAAATACTAAAGAAGATTCTCCTGTAGAAGATAAGTTTCCTGATGAATATTTGTTTGCAGTAACTATTAAGACCCCTTGGTATGTAGATATTGCTAATTATTTGGTTACAGGGAAACTACCTTCACATTTATTTCCAAGAGAAAAACGAAAAATTATTCAGGAGAGTTCAAGATATTCATGGATTTCTAACGAATTGTTTAAAACAGGGCCAGATCTTGTGATCAGAAGATGTGTCAGGGAGGATGAAATGCCTGATATTCTTAAGGCATGTCATGATGAACCATGCGGTGGACACTTTGCAGACAAAAGGACGGCCTATAAAATCCTCTCTTTAGGATATTATTGGCCTTTCCTCTTCAAAGATGCAAAACAATATGTCAAAAGGTGTGACAGCTGCCAAAGAGTAGGGAAACCTACCCTTTCAAATGAAATGCCATTGCAAACACAGGTACTCATTGAACCCTTTGAAAAATGGGCTTTAGATTTCATTGGACCTATTAATCCACCATCTAAACAAAAGAAGTATATATTGGTTTGTACTGATTATGTTACTAAATGGGTAGAAGCCAAAGCATTAGTATCTGCTACTGAAAATTCATTTGTTCATTTTCTTTATGAGGATATTTTTACTCGCTTTGGTGTTCCAAGAGAAATTGTGATAGATCAAGGAAGCCAATTCACATCCAACCTGGTGGAGAAGCTGATGGAAGAATACAAAATCAAGCATAGAAGATCTACTCCTTACCATCCGCAAGCAAATGGTCAAGTGGAGTCTACAAACAAAGTTCTCGAAAGTATCATCACCAAGACTGTTCATCTACATAGAAGAGATTGGGCGAAAAGGCTTTCTGAAGCCTTGTGGGCCTACAGAACTACATGGAGAAATACAACAGGACATTCTCCCTATGAACTTGTTTATGGGAAAGAAGTCCTGCTCCCCATTGAGTTCCAAGTCAAGACCTTCAAGATAGCAGTTCAGTTGGGGATGGACTTATCAGAAGCCCAAAAGCATAGAATGGAGTAGTTGAACGAGCTAGATGAGATCAGACAAGAAGAAATTTTAAGAACTGATCTAGTTCAATATCAAAGAGCTAAATGGCATGACAAGTACATCAAAGAGAAGAAGTTTCAAGAAGGAGATTGGGCATTGTTATTTGATTCCAAATTTAAAGATTTTCAAGGAAAATTTCAGACTCATTGGCTTGGGCCATATGAGATTGACAAGATCTTTAGCAATGGAGCGGTAAGAATCAAGACCATTGATGAATTTCAAACTCCTCTTATTGTGAATGGCCACAGATTAAAAGTCTATCATAAGCCACTCTCAAAAGAGGAATTTGTCAAAAAATTTCAAGAAAATTCTGCAATCAGGCTGGTACAGAAGAATTCTTCTTCTCCACCAGCCTAGCTTTTGTTCTTTTCAGTTAAAATAAATAAAAAAATAAAAAAAATAAAAAAAATTGTATAAGCCTGAAAACCAATCATTGATTGGCAGTCTTATACAGAAAATGTAGGGTGAAAATCAGGAACACCTGACACCCTATATTTTCCAAAAAAAAAATTCTCTCTTTCATTTCACAAGTTTTGTGACCACCCACTCCATTCCATTCCACTTCATTCCACTTCATTTCACTCCACTTCATTCCATTTCACTTCATTTTTCATTCCATTTTACCAATAAAATTCTTTTTCATGACCATTTCCATTTAGTCATTTGTCATCCGTTCATTTCCATTCACCCAAATAATAGTTGTGTCAGTTTTCGCAGCTGACATCTGTTTCCGCAGCTGACACCAGTTTCCGCAGCCAGAAGCAGATTCCGCAGCTACTACTCTGTTTTCAAAAGAATGTACAGCCAGATGTTATTTCCATAATCATGAAATTAAATGCAGGTGAGAGGACCAATTATGAAGACATGGGGCATTCAAGATATCAATGAGGAGCAACAAATTGAAGACCAAGGAAAAAAAGGCAAAGATTCCAAGGTATGAGTAAAAATTCATTTCAAATGGCATTTAAAACACATTTTTATATAGTTCTAAACCATAAGCTCCATCCATTATGTGCAATGATTATATTGACAAACTCCGTAACCCTTTCACGATCTCCATATGATCTTCCCGCATTCATTCTCAAACGGTCCCATAATTAAACCTCCGATCTTCACTCATACTCCGATATTCCACCTATGACAATGAGACGTAGTTGATTTGATTACAGCCTCTTTCAGCCGCATAAAATCCATAGCCGTTGTTTAAACGTGCTTACATTTATTTTGCAGCCACCAAATTTCAAACACTGCCGGATATGTTATACTCCTCCTATTGTTCTGTTAATCTCACAGCCGTATCTCTGTCGTGCTCACGAAACCCCTCTCTGTTCCGCTTCACTCCATTTCATTCTTTGTTATGCTACAGTCTGTATACCCACTCTCTGATATCTACCTACATCCATTGTGCTCATTTTTTTGCATTCAGCCATTCTACTTCCATTGAAACCCTCCTCACGTAGGAAAATTTTTGAAGAGCAGAAAGAAGAATGGGTAAATTATTAAGAGCAGAACCAGAAGGACCTAAATTCATGGAAGGGTATCCGCAAGTCAGGGATATATTGAAGAAAGAAAAGTGGCTGCGGTTTATCTAAAAGTTCAGAGGCTACCATAAAGAAGTGACAAAAGCATTTGCAAGGTTGTTCAATGGCCTGGAGGTAGAAATTGGAGACCTTAAGTTTGCGGTGAATGAGGCATCTATAGCATCTGCCACAGAACTTCTTCAAGAGGGTGAACGATGGTTTAAGAATAGAAGCATTAGTGATGAAGCCTGGAGAATAATCTTACGAAACCAAGGTATGGACATAACTATTTTTAAAAGAGGAATTCCTGTTCATTCTTTGAAAGAGGAATGGGCTACTTTGCTGCTAGTTGTTCAAAAATTCATTACCTGTGAAGGCCGTTTTGGGTCCATGTATATGTACCATACTAGATTGCTGATGAATTTTCTAGATAATCAAACTCTCAATCTCCCATATTTTCTATTAAATAGTTTGAAGAAAATGTTTGTGACTGTTCAAAATCATTTAGGGGATGTAGAACCACATCTATATCACCACGGTCTTGTAAAAATTTTGATTGAAAAAGAGTTAAAGGAGAAGAAAGACACATGGGAACAATTTTTGATTAGAAATTTCTTTGAGGAACCTCAGGAAATTCCTGAAGGTAGCACATGAAGAAGGAGTAGGAGAAAAAGAACAAATGATGAAACTCAAAGTACTCCTACTACTGCAATTGAAAGAACCAGTAGGGAAGAGAGATTGTCAAAAAGGAAGAAGAGAGAAACCAAGGGTAAAAAGCCAATAACACCAAAAGAGAGAAAAAGTATTGAGGCTATACATCAAACCCCTTCTTCCGAAGAAGAAGATCATCAAGTGTTATCTGAAAGATTAGTTCATCTTCAAAAACAGTCATCTATGGCCAAGAAGACAGAGAAAGGAAAACAAAAGCAAAAGGACAGTGGTCCACAGCGTGTGAGAAGAATTTCCAGACTTAAGGGGAAATTGAGGAAAACGCAAATGAAAGGACCCCATTTCATTGATTTGGGAGAAGAAACATCTGAAAAATCCCCAGCTGACCATAGTCCATCTCACTCTCAGTCAGTTAGTGAACCTGGTTCATTTCATTCTCAGTCAGACATTGAACATAGTCCATCCCATTCTCAGCAAGATGTTGATATGAGCCCTTCTCAGCCAGATTTTGAAGATAACTCTCCTTCACGGCATTTTGGGGACAGCCCAATAAAAATGACACCTGATATAGACCCCAAGCAGCAGGAAGTATATGATTATATAGAATCTTTAGAAAAAGCAGCTACAGGTCCCAGTACTTCATCCATTCAACCTCACACAGTACAAGATGATTTAGTCCAATCACTAAAACAAGAAGTCTTTGAGCTAGAGCTTTTAAATAGACACATTAAAAATGAAAATGAGACATTTAAGGAACAAAGCAAATTGGAAAAAATCATTCATGATAATACCATGCTACATCTGGGAATATGGCAGAAGAAGAACAAGAAATTGAAAAAGAAATGCCAGAAGTTAAGCAGAGCACTGGTTAATATCAAATTTAGATGCTTAATGAAGAAACCCAGGATGTTGGCAGCACCAAGGAAGAAGAGGAGAGGATTGGATGTACTGGCTGAAGTGTCAAGGCATATGAACTAAAGAAGGATTATCAAAATTTTGGTTGCATGAGGACATGCAACACCTTCACAGTGGGGGTATGTTGAGTCTCAAATCTACATCTTTTCCATACACCTTTCTATACCTTTTTCATTCACTTGAACCTTCCCAGTTGTCAATATCATTGTATATTAATTGCAAAAGAGCATCTAAAATGGTTTTTAACTATATTTTGTGTCTGCTGTTTGATTTAGATTTTTGCTCATTTAGCTGCGGAATCTTGCCAATTTCCACAACTGCTGCAACTTTCCACAGCCATTTTGTGAAAGTCTATGTTACAGGTGTCCTTAGGAAAAACGAGCCACATGGGCAAGTCAGAAATGATGTGGACATGGATCGTGTCCTATTTTCTCGAGCAAATTCACTTAAGGAAGCTTCGGTCAAAGGTGGCCAAGTGGAAGTCAACTGTAGAGTCCCATGGTGACAGGACTCTGTTTCTCGTCACGTGAAGATTCATATGGCCGTTTCTGAATTGCGGGAGACAAATCAACACCTATACATGGCTCCATAAGCCGAATCCAACATTCCACTCCTCATAGATTTACTCCTCACTGCGGCCATGATGCTGGATCCCTGGACGTGATGATCTACATGTCTCTGTCAGCACAAAATTTAGGGAATTAGTTATATTTCTTTTGTTATAAATAATGAGTTTTCATACGCATATTAGTTAGTTCTTTTAGCCTCCAGATAGTTCTGTAATGTAATTACGTTGCCACTATGCCGTAATATCATTTCTCTGTTATGACTGCATTTTAATATATAAGAAGACTCTATTTCCAAGCGTAATTCGTACTTGAAGGTTGTTGCCAAGGCTGGTGCAGAGGGCCCCTGCACAAGCTGAGGTTTTGTGCATTATTGTATAGTTCTTGTTTTATTTCTTTAAGCTCATTGTGCCATAATTTATTCACATATTTATACATTGCATCTTTCATGGTATATATGCTTCATTTCTGTTTATAATCTTTCATGCTTTACATCTTGCTTCTGTCCATAATCTTTCATGTTTTATGTTATTGTTAACTAATCAGTGTTCTTGTTTCAGGTTATAAATAGGCAGCCCGGGCATTTGCATAACTTTTTGACTAATGACATGGAATTAATATTGTTCTGCTGCTAATTTACTTTTCTTAGTTTCTGTTTAATTTCATTACTGCTTTGTTTATTTCAGTCTTGCACATTTGTTTCAGTAGTTAGATTTAGATATATCAAATTGTTCATGTCATTTTCAGTTAACTCCGAAAGCCACAGCTGGACTGATGGTGAGGGATTGAAGTATGAATGTATAGTTTGATATTAGTTTACTTTCTGCAAGTTAGATATATTAAATTGCTCATGAAATCTTCAGTTACCTCCGAAAGCCACAGCTGGACTGATGGTGAGGGATTGAATTATGAATGTGTAGTTTGATATTAGTTTACTTTCTGCAAGTTAGATATCAGGTTACTCAAGTTGTTTATGGTTACCTCCAAAAATCATAGCTGGACTAATGATGAGGGATCAGAAGATAAGTTGATGTAATTTGATTTAGATTTACGTTGTTGCAACTTTTGGATTTCTTTCAGCATAGTTTCTTTTGTGTTTGAACAGCAGCAAGAATAATGAGTTTCATGATCAGTATTTCATTGTTTGTTTGACTAGAGTAGTGATGCAATTTCATTTTCTTTGAAGAATTAATTTTGTCATTGTGTGTTTTTAAAATTCTTTTGAAGTTTGGAAAATTATTAGAAAGACATTTTTGTCTTGAATATTCGTCTCCATACTTGTCTTTTAGAATTTCACAAAAATCCAAAAACGACAAAAAAGTAAGAGATAGGTTATCTTGCACATATAGTGCGCCACACTTCGTCAGCTTACGAATCCCAGATTGACAAATTAAATGTAGCAATTTAGGACACACTAAATTGACCAAACAGTACCCCTTAGGACTCCAAAAATCCTTTATTTTCAAATACTATCCAGTGATTATCAGCCACCTTATCGCCCCAACATAATGGCGATCACGGTGGGACGTTGAGTAAAATCTGCAAAAAAAAACACTCGCTATCTAAATATAACATAAGTAACCTTCTTTAAGCACTACCAAGCA
This sequence comes from Pinus albicaulis, assembly GCA_034641835.2. Lineage (NCBI taxonomy): Eukaryota > Viridiplantae > Streptophyta > Pinopsida > Pinales > Pinaceae > Pinus > Pinus albicaulis. The sequence continues at coordinate 203,395,590 of CM076571.1, read as the reverse complement.
ATGGTAATCATGATAGGTCCTTTTGAATCAGTGACAAACTAAGTAACCCTTAGGATTCTCATAAATCCCTATCAAACCTTGAAGATTTCAGTTACCAAGCCATAAGAGTAAACTCTGTACGTTTTGACACCCTAGCTAAGTGTTAAATCAAACTTAGAACACTCTCCGAACCTATAAGACCAAATTAACTCAGAAAAACCCAAAAACATTTTAGTTTGGCTTCATAATAAACTTGGTGGTGGACCATGAAACCTTTTACCTCCAAAAGAGCTAAAAATTCCCACCTGGCGACTCCATAATCCTAAATTCAGACCTTAAGACTCCACTGGGAAGACCCCAAGTCTTAATAGCATCTTACAAACTCAGCTAGATTTTTTTAAGATTAAAAATTTTTCCTTCTTCTGAAAAGATCAGTTAGCCTCTTAAAGATTGTCATATTTGGTTAAACTCTCTTTCTAACCAGGTCTGAAAAACATAGCATAGTGGCTCCTAGAAAGATTCACACTAGATCCTACCCTGACCTAAACCCGCCGGGAATAGTTGACAACCCTGAAAGCATCCTTTGGAAGTCTCTTAGGATTAAATTATCAACTGTTTTCAGATCACCCTTGAGAGCTAATTCAGTTCTCGAAAATCTTACAGCTTTACAACAATCACAACCTGACTTAGTAAATCCATTTAGAACTAGGTCATTTGATGATATAACTCAGCTAGACTCTTAATTTTCACTTTCATTCCCTGAAGCAAGTGAGCATCCTGGTAATAGAGAAACAACACTTCCTGACTTACATTTCCTTCAGAACTTAGGTGTCTCCCATCCAAGATCAGCTCAACAATCTATTTCTGGTCCATCCACTTCTGCTCACCCTTCATCCAATGTTCAAACCACTACACCTCAGCCCACTGTTCCTGTTATAAATCTGCACCCGCCACCTATCATGGCAGCATGGTATGCTCCCCTAGTCCTTCATATACCATTAGTTAATCGTCCACAGGACTATCAGTCCAAAATTCCATTGTATGATGCCAATAATGCTACAACCGCATCACAACATGTAGATAAAATGAATGACTACTTTGACATAAATGAAATCGATGATGATTCTATCAAGCTTAGGTTATTTTCTCAGAGTTTAGGGGGAGAAGTAAGAAAATGGTTCAAAGTTATAGCCCCCCATAGTATTAATGATCTCCAAGGTTTCCATCAAACGTTCCTAAACAAATGGGAAGTAAAGAAAAACCCTCTTCAAGTCCTTTCTGACTACAAAAACCTGCATAGAAACACTGGAGAAAGTGTTCAAGCTTACTGCACTAGGTTCAATAGTGTGTATAATGCACTTTCCCCAGAACTAAAACCTCCACAGGGCTCAGCTTTAAATAAATTTCCTGAAGGGTTTGATTTTGAAATGACCTATCAACTGAAAGAAATAAATTTTGCAACTCTGGAAGATATGCAATAGGCTGCTCTTTCTGTGGAATTCAACTTGATGGAGAAGAGAGAAAGAATGAAAAATGAAAAGAGAGTGTCTTTTAGAGAAGAGTCCACTCCTTCTACTTCAAGCTCAAAAATGGAGAGGATGCTGGAAGAAATGATGAAAGAGATGAGTATAATTAAGAAAGCACAAGCAAATCAAAACCAAGCTGCTCCTTGAAATAGAAATCAGAATTATAGAAGAGAAAAAAATCAAGACAAACAGAACGAAAATGACCAACAGATTAGACCTCCCTTCCAAAAAAACTATGTAGATCAATATGAGGAAGATAGGGAGTTGGAAATGTTGGAAGAATCCCATGTAAACTTGATTGGATCAGATAGTGGGGATGATGTTTTCCTCACTGAGGAAGAACAAGATTTTTTCTATTCTGATCAAAATACAAACACCTATGAAGATTCTGATGACTATAGATTAGGTTTTGAAAATGAAATCATGGAGATACATAAACAGTATGATATTAGGAGCAAGGGAAACATAGATAAATCAAAAGATAAGAACACTAGCACTGCTGTCAAGAAAAACACAGAAAATCAGCCCAAAAAGGCAGCAGAGAAAACCAACATTTCGACTAAAAAACCAGATTCAAACAAAGACAAATGTGTCCAGCCAAATGTTGAACAGAGTACCCCTAGCACTTCAGCTAGTGGTCCTAATAAAATTATCCCAATTACCATTCCAAACAAGGTTCAGCAAATCAAAGTTGCTGAAAATAATTCAATTGAAAAAACAGATGTAAATACAAACAAGTCAATTATTCCTTTCAGCCTTGAGGCAGAGATTGCCAAAATAAAAATCACCATCCCCCTAGCTGAGCTAGTAACCCAAGAGGTGTACAAAAGCCAAGTTTTGAAAGCTTTGAACTTAGGAAGTGATACAAACACTTTAAACTTGACAGACGACAAACCTGCGCTATTTTTTGGTCCAGAAGTTGAAGGAAAATATCAAGAAGGGGTTATCCCTCCCTTCTATGTTAGCTTGAACATACATGAGAAAATTTTACACAATGCCATGTTAGATTCGGGAGCTTCACATAATCTGATGCCCAAGGTGGTAATGGAGAGCTTAGGTTTAGAGATTACTAAACCATACAAAGATTTGTATTCTTTTGACTCAAGCCGAGTCAAATGTTTGGGTTTAATCAAAGATTTATGTGTTACTTTAGCTCAAATCCCTGCTAAGAGTCTGGTTATGGATATAGTTGTAGCTAAAATTCTCCCTAAGTATGGCATGCTCTTATCAAGATCATGGGGAGCCAAACTTCAGTGAAGCCTTCAAATGGACATGTCTTATGCCACAATCCCTGTTTTCAACCAAAACATAAGACTATACAGGGAATCTCACATGAAGTACATGGTGAGCAACATGGACAGACCAAAAAATTATCCAATCTATTATATTCAATCAAGTTTAGATTCCTTTATCTTATATAACGAATATGACATTATCCAACAAGATAAAGAAAACATAGACCCAATCAGTTCACCACAACAATCCAATCTTCCCTTTGATCAAATTCAAAACATTGACAATCAACAGCAAGAAGAAAATGAAAATAAGGACGACATACTTTCGAAAACAAATTTTGATGGATCTTGTAATAAAACAAGTGCAGGAGCAGGTGTGTGGATTCAAAATACAAAACAGAGTTTTTCATACAAATTGGATTTCCCATGTACTAACAATATTGCTGAGTATGAAGCACTTCTCCTAGGCTTACAACTTCTTAAACAATTAGAAGCCCAGAGGATATCAATCTTAGGAGATTCTCAACTTATCATAAAACAAATCAAAGGAGAATACTCAGCTAAAAATCCAAGACTTAGTGAATATCGAAACGCTGCCCTTGATCTATTGAAAAACTTTGAAAAATATGAACTTATTTTCATTCCAAGAGAATTGAATCATCTAGCAAATGAGCTCTCTTTCAATGCCACCAATTGTCAAACACCTGAAATAAATCAACAACTCAGTGTAAAAGTAAAACACAGACCTGCTATGCCTGTAACGAAGATCACTGGCAGGTGTTTGACTCTGACAAACACATAGATGATTTCTTAAAGTCAGAAAATGATTTCACCATACCAACATCAGCATCTAGCCGTAATCAGAACTGCCCATATATTGAAGAAATCCCAGATGCTGAAATAACACACTCTGCTGATATAAATCATTATGAAAATCCTTTTGAAGCAGAGGTAACCGAAAACGCAGACCAAGAAGACTTGGAAGTCTTACAATGCAAAAATGATAAAATTCCAAGGGGTCTAGCACCTTTAGAACACCTTTTTTATTTTAACGATGTAGCCAAAGAACCAAGAATGGAGCTTGTGGAAACAGATGTAGAAGAACATAACATAGGCAGCCTAGAAGAACCCAAGATGATTAAATTGTCCAGCACTCTTCCAACTCACATAAAATCGTTATATATAGAGTTGTTCAAAGAGTTTAAAGATGTTTTTTCTTGGGGATACCAAGACTGTTGGAAATATGATGCAGAGTGTTGTCCTTGATGGCAACCCACTGAATGAAGATGAAGACATGCGACTGTTGACATGTGTTGTCCTTGATGGAAATCCACCTGATGAAGTTATTCTTGACTTGATGGACTTGGTAAATTATGTAAATCTGATGTGATATGATGTTTGTTGACAATATGATGCTAAGTGTTGTCCTTGAAAGGCAACCCACTTGATAAAGATGATGGCAACTTACTTGATGAAGTTGTGCGTGCTAGAATATGTTCTTGATGAAGAAAATATGATGTATCTACAGTGTGCAATGAAGAAAGGAATTCAGAATGTGCTCAAAGTATGATGAAAAAAATTATGTCTCTATGAATACGCGGATATGTCTAAAAAGAACGTGATAAGTCGCGTATGGGAAAAAGCGCTCAAAAAGTGCAAATCCAGGGGCCCGGGGTATTGAAGGCTCATGGTATTGATGACTCGTGGTATTGAAGGCTCATGGTATTGATGACTCGTGGTATTGAAGACTCATGGTATTGAAGACTCGTGGTATTGAAGGCTCATGGTATTGATGACTCGTGGTATTGAAGGCTCATGGTATTGATGACTCGTGGTATTGAAGACTCATGGTATTGAAGGCTCATGGTATTGGTTTGACTCGTGGTATTGAAGGCTCATGGTATTGGTTTGGCTCGTGGTATTGAAGGCTCATGGTATTGTTTTGGCCCATGGTTTTGAAAAAGATAAACCTATATAAGGAGAAGAAATTCATTGTGCAAATCACAAGTGTGGGTGCAAGATGTCTGAGCTTGAATGAATACTTCTCTTTGAAGTAGATCTGAATGGAAAGGGTTACACTTGAAGATAAATCTGAATGTATGATGCACGAATGATGAAGAAGGGGATCTAGATCTGAAATGCATTTGTATTTGCTAGATCTGATTATGGAAGGCTTAGATCTGTGATGAGGCGAACATCTAGGCGAACATCTGTCTGAAGTGAAAGGGTATGAAATATCTGATCTGTTCTGCTGTGTTTCTGATATCTGATCTGTTTTGATAAGTATCTGTTGGTGATGTATGTTTGTGCTAAAAAGTATGGAAAGGGTCCAGTATGAAAATTGATGAAACGTGGTCCATAGATGTACTGAGGGTTGTAGCCTTCAGTCAGGGGGTCGTAGCTCCCTTCCAGGTGAGGCTGGTAAACGAGAGCAGGGGGTCGTAGCTCCCTTCCAGGTGAGGCTGGTAAACGAGATCAGGGGGTCGTAGCTCCCTTCCAGGAGAGGCTGGTAAACGAGTCAGGGGGTTGGAGCTCCCTTCTAGGAGAGGCTGGTAAACGAGCGCAGGTGGGTGCCTGCGTGCTGGTCAAGTCTGCGCCAGCACATTTGTTGTAAGATGTTTTCTCTATAATAAAATATTGAAGGCTGAGCACCTGCAGCGGTGGTTTTCTCCCGAATTGGGTTTCCACCTAAAAATCCTGGTGTTCATGTGTGATGCTTGGTGTGATGGTTTATTCTGTTCTTACTGCACATGTTTACTATTTATGGAACATCTGATGAATGAATAATGGAATGATATAAGCAAAGAACTAATGACATAATTAGGTCTCTGTGTATACGCAAGTTTTATGAAGGATATCCACGTGTATATGCTAGTTGGCTTCAGAAAAGTAGCATATGGGTTTTAGAGCATAAAAAAGTAAAAAGTTTTGAGTATGCAGTAAATACTGATTCACCCCCCCCTCTCAGTATTTTTCCCAACAATTGGTATCAGAGGCAGGTCCTTGTGCAGAAGCTTGATCGCTTAAAGGAGATCCGTCGCAATGGGAAGTCAAGAAGGAGTAATGTCTATAAAGCCACCTCTATTCAATGGAAGCAATTTGATATTCTGGAAGGTACGTACAAAAGCATATCTGCAAAGTCTTGGTGCAGATGTATGGGCAATCGTGGAAGAAGGTTATCAATACTCGGCAAGTATTCCTACTGATGCAGCTGAAAGAAGGAAGTATGAAATCAATGCCAAAGCAGTGAATGTCTTATTGGGAAGCATGTCTGAATCAGAATTTGCTAAAGTGATGCAGCTACATTCGGCAAAAGACATATGGGACAAAATCATTCTAAGCTATGAAGGAGACACAAAGGTAAAAAAGTGCAAAACTCCAAACTCTTAGAATTGAATATGAAAATTTGAAGATGCATAGTGATGAGAGTGTTGCCAGTTTCTTTCTTCGTCTGGATGATATTGTAAATCGAATGAGAAATTTGGGGGAAACCATAACTGATACTACTCTGGTGGAAAAGGTCTTAAGATCATTGACTTCAAAATTTGACTCTAAAGTTTCTGCTATTGAAGAAAGACAAGATTTGCAAACTCTTACTATTGTTCAATTACATGGTATTCTGACTGCTTTTGAAATGAGACAAGGAGGCCCTTCTCAAGTAAGAGAAGCTGCTTTTAAGGCATCTACAAAAGGAAAGGAAAAGGAAGTTGTCAAAGAATCCAACTATATATCCGATGAAGAAGAAGCAAATTTCGTGAGAAAGCTCCAACTAGGCACTGGAAGATTCAAAGGTAAGCTTCCCTTCAAATGTTTTGAGTGTGGAAAAGTTGGTCATTATGCTGCTAAATGTCCTTATAGAGAAAAGCATGGTAAAGGGAAACAATTTGAGAAGAGAAAGAGTTATTATGCAAAAGAAGATGATGATGAAGTGTCCAGTGAAGATGAAGAAGATTCTAATCAAGATCTGAAAGTGCTCATGGCTAAGAAGCAAAAGAAGAAGGTTACTCGAGGAAAGGAGATACCACAGAAATCATGTATAGCAAAAATTGAAGAAGATGAAACAGATTCTAACGAAGATCTACAAGCACTCATGGCAAAGAAGAAAAAGGAGAAGGCCACTTGTAATACTCTTCTTTGTGCAAACAATAGTGAAAGTAAAGTTGTGGATATAGAAGAAGCTCTCAAGATTAAAGAAGAAGAACTACAAAGTTCATACAATAAGCAAGAAACTATCTATAAAGAGATGATCTCACAAATGAAAGATCAAATAGAAATGCTGAACGAACAGATGGACAAGTATCAAAGGTTTCACACTTATGCATCCAATCGAATTAAAGATCTAGAAGCAGATTTTGAAAAATCAAGCAAGAAGAATGAAGGACTTGAAGCTGCAATCATTTGTCTTCAGGAAGATTTAGAAGCATCAAGTAAGAAAAATAAGGAACCTCTACAATCATTTGAAAAGGAAGGCCTTAAAGCAGAAATCATCTCTCTTAAAGAAGATCTGGAAAAATCAAATAAGAAGAATGAAGAGCTGCAACAAACATGTGAAGGAAATGAAGATTGGTTGAAAGAAGAGATTCTAAATCTGAAGGATCAAGTTGAAGATGGAATAAGAAAAGAAGAAATCATGACAAAGCAATGTCAAGCCTTGGAGGTTGAGGTAAATATTCTCAAAGGTAAATTAGAAGAAAAGGTTAAACTTTTGAGGTTTCATGATAGTACTAACATTTTGGACAATATTCTGAGTAATCAAAGCTCTCCTGCTATCAAACATGGTCTTGGTTTCCATGAAACTGTTAAAGGAGAATCTAGCTCACAAGGATGTGCCAAAAATTCAGAGGATGTCAATGCAAAACCTGAAGTGTTGAAAGAGACAAAATCTCAATCAACAATCATGAATTCTCAAAGGAATTCATTCAAGAACGTTGAATGTTTTAAATGTCATAATTATGGACATGTTGCAGCAAATTGAAAGAGCAGATCATTTCAGCCTCAAACAAACAGTTCCTACATAGAAAGGTACTCTGGTTTCTTCAAGGGATATTGTTATTCATGTAACAAGTATGGACATAAAGCAACTGAGTGTAAAAGGAGGAAGAATAGAAATACTCATTATGATTCTTATGTTTATTTCTCTGGCCACATGAGATGTTATGCTTGTAACAAGTATGGACATATAGAAAAAGAATGCAGGATGAACAGATTTGGGAAAGTGGACAATTTTCAGCACACAGTTGGAAAGCTCAAGCAAATTTGGAAAAAGAAGGAGGACCGATCAGAAACGTAGGGAATTCTGACCCTACTGCAGTCATCCGCTTCTGAAGCTTACTTCTCTGATTGACTGCAGGAATGATGTGGGATACATTATGAGATTTAGTAATGTATCGTCACAAGGGAAGCAATGCATGATGACTCTCATGGTTGATTTGATTATACTGGTTATGTTTACTTCTGACAGCGCATCTGATGTGGAAAGGACAGGTACAGGAGGTACAAGCTCTGGAAGAAATGAAGGAAGATGGAAATTTTCTATGCTTCACTTTCCATACGCATGTTCCATTAACTAAAGTCGCGTATACACGCGAGTTCCAGAAGACGCAGTCGCGTATGCATTGATGATAAGAAAATTTATCTGATAGCTGAAGATCTGAAGCAGAGGTCCAGGGGGAGCATCAGTCTGACTGCTGATGATTGCACCGTTAGCATCATTCTAGTTATACTCATGATAATGAAATGATGCATGGGTTCTTGTGTTGAATATTATGGATGAAGCCTGGTTGCTTTATGATGAAGAGCATTCATTGTTGAGATGAAAGTCTTATAGTTCAGAGATGAGGACAGATCATGCAGAGATTGTTGTTGATGACTTTCTGTTGAAGGTGTCTCAGATTGCACAAGTTAAGGAAGAAGCACTGGTTTAGGGGGAGTAGCAGGTTGAATTCTAATGGTTGCATTGTTGGAAATATGACTGCTTATTCTTTGGTCTTGATCATATAGAGTTTGGTTGCTATGGTTGAGATTTTTTTTTTTTCCTACATATGTTACTTCATGTTACATCTTGAAGATCATGGTGATTTTGGACCACATGGATGATTGCTTGACACATATCTGAAGATGCTGTTCTGGTATGATAATCTCTTTTGGAAAGAATGTATTGATGCTGCAAAGGATCCGAAGGCTTGGTTACTAATGGGCTTATGCTACAACCATTGGATGACGCTTGAAGACACAAATACACTATTCTGTTATATCTGTAGTCCAGGGAAGCAGTCAAATATCTCAGAAAGAAGTTGAACACTGTCTTTGCCTTACAAAGAATCAGATCTGGTTGAAACTTAGAAGGTGTCTTGGGATACGCGGGTTTCCTGAAACACATTCGCGTATGTACGCGAGTTCCTGCACATAAAACCGTGTATGGTTGGTTGCTGACAATTCTTGGTTGGTTCAGCTCTCTTCAGCACAGCTGCAGTGCTGTTTGGTATCTCTGGTGGTGTTCCAGTTCTCATAAATCTGTTTCTAATGTTTTGATGAAGATACCTTGATGATTTGTTGGTGAAAATGTTCAGGTTGCACAAACTAAGGGGGAGCCTTAGTCATATGAAAAGGATGCATGGATGCACAGATTCAGGGGGAGCATTAGTGTTGCTGAGTATAAATGCATTGTTGGCATTATGATGGTTATGTTATATGATATCTCTTGAGGTCTTCTTGGTGTTGGTCATAAATGGTCATATTTATATTTTGGTGAAAAGGTCTTGTTGAGACCCATGTTGTAAAATTGTAATATTCAGTCATGTAAGGACTTGTCAATTTGTAAACCCACTTGGTTGGGTAGCTGAGTCATGTTTGTAAACCCACTTGGTTGGGTAGCCGAGTCACATTTGTAAACCCACTTGGTTGGGTACTTGACTCTTCTATGTAAATCCACTTGGATGAATCTTTGATGTAAGTATGAGTCATTGGTGATAGGAATGTCATAGAGTCATGTACTTCATTGAAAAATATGTTTGAAGATTCAGCATGAACTCAGGGGGAGCTTGGTCACTTCAGTATACATCAGATCTGCAGAACGCTTCTTCTACATGAGGAGAAAAGGGGGAGAGTATGTTGTTGTGGATCCGCTCGTTGCCCTTGATGTCAAAGGGGGAGAGTAACATGGTGTTTGAATGAAGATAATGATGTGCCCTTTGCCCTTGATGTCAAAGGGGGAGAGTAACATGGTGTTTGAATGATGCCAAAAATGGAGAGAGTGACATGGAAAATAGGGAGAATGACATGGTGTCATTGTACTATTATTGTACTTATCTGTTGTGGTAACCAAACACCATCATGGTTGCCATCAAGTCCAAAGGGGGAGATTGTTGGAAATATGATGCAGAGTGTTGTCCTTGATGGCAACCCACCGAATGAAGATGAAGACATGCGACTGTTGACATGTGTTGTCCTTGATGGCAATCCACCTGATGAAGTTATGCTTGACTTGATGGACTTGGTAAATGATGTAAATCTGATGTGATATGATGCTTGTTGATATTATGATGTTGAGTGTTGTCCCTGAAAGGCAACCCACTTGATAAAGATGATGGCAACTTACTTGATGAAGTTGTGCTTGCTAGAATATGTTCTTGATGAAGAAAATATGATGTATCTACAGTGTGTACAGAAGGCAATGAAGAAAGGGATTCAGAATGTGCTCAAAGTATGATGAAAAAATTATGTCTCTATGAATACGTGGATATGTCTAGGGGAAGTCGCGTATGCACGCGGGAAAGAACGTGATAAGTCGCGTATGGGAAAAAGCGCTCAAAAAGTGCAAATCCAAGGGCCCGTGGTATTGAAGGCTCATGGTAGAATAGACTCGTGGTAATGAAGACTCATGGTATCAAGATTTAAGAAGGTGGTATTGTATTGAAGGCTCATGGTATTGATGACTCGTGGTATTGAAGACTCATGGTATTGAAGACTCATGGTATTGAAGGCTCATGGTATTGGTTTGACTCGTGGTATTGAAGGCTCATGGTATTGGTTTGGCTCGTGGTATTGAAGGCTCATGGTATTGGTTTGGCTCGTGGTATTGAAGGCTCATGGTATTGTTTTGGCCTATGGTATTGAAAAAGATAAACCTATATAAGGAGAAGAAATTCATTGTGCAAATCACAAGTGTGGGTGCAAGATGTCTGAGCTTGAATGAATACTTCTCTTTGAAGTAGATCTGAATGAAAGGGTTACACTTGAAGATAAATCTGAATGTATGATGCACCAATGATGAAGAAGGGGATCTAGATCTGAAATGCATTTGTATTTGCTAGATCTGATTATGGAAGGCTTAGATCTATGATGAGGCGAACATCTAGGCGAACATCTGTCTGAAGTGAAAGGGTATGAAATATCTGGTCTGTTCTGCTGTGTTTCTGATATCTGATCTGTGTTGATAAGTATCTGTTGGTGATGTATGTTTGTGCTAAAAAGTATGGAAAGGGTCCAGTTTGAAAATATGATGAAATGTGGCCTACAAGTTGTGTTCTATTGAAGGTGTTGGATCCAGTGTGAAAATTGATGAAACGTGGTCCAAGGTGGTGCTGAGGGTTGTAGCCTTCAGTCGAGGGGTCGTAGCTCCCTTCCAGGTGAGGCTGGTAAACGATATCGGGGGGTCGTAGCTCCCTTCCAGGAGAGGCTGGTAAACGAGTCAGGGGGTTGGAGCTCCCTTCCAGGAGAGGCTGGTAAACGAGCGCAGGTGGGTGCCTGCGTGCTGGTCAAGTCTGCGCCAGCACATTTGTTGTAAAATGTATTCTCTATAATAAAATATTGAAGGCTGAGCAACTGCAGCGGTGGTTTTCTCCCGAATTGGGTTTCCACCTAAAAATCCTGGTGTTCATGTGTGATGCTTGGTGTGATGGTTTATTCTGTTCTTACTGCACATGTTTACTATTTATGGAACATCTGATGAATGAATAATGGAATGATATACGCAAAGAACTAATGACATAATTAGGTCTCTGTGTATACGCAAGTTTTATGAAGGATATCCACGTGTATATGCTAGTTGGCTTCAGAAAAGTAGCATATGGGTTTTAGAGCATGAAAAAGTAAAAAGTTTTGAGTATGCAGTAAATACTGATTCACCCCCCCCCTCTCAGTATTTTTCCCAACACTAAAATCATATGATGCTAAAATAATTCAGCACAAGATTCCTTTGAAGGAAAATCAAAATCCCTTCAAACAAAAACCGAGGAGGATAAACCCACTTTTATTACCTTTAGTTAAAGCCAAAATTGAAAAGATGCATGATGCTGGCATTATAGTACCTGTTAGATTTTCAGAATGGGTATCAAACTTAGTTTCTGTTAGGAAAAAGACAGGAGAGATCAAACTTTGTATCGACTTCAGAAATTTAAACAGAGCATCCTTAAAAGACAACTACCCCTTACCCAAGATGGATCATTAACTTCAGAGAGTAGTTGGGTTAAAAAGGATATCACTCTTAGATGGGTTCTCAGGTTACAACCAGGTGTTAGTGCTCCCAAGTGATCAAATCAAAACTACTTTTACCACACCTTGGGGCACCTTTATGTATGTCAAAATGCCTTTCGGATTAATGAATGTAGGGGCCACCTTCCAAAGGGCCATGGACATAGCCTTTTCTGAAGAAATTGGCTATTTCATAATCATTTACCTTGATGACATAACTGTTTTCTCAAAAAATGATGAAGAACATTTGATTCACCTAAGAAAAGTTTTTGAGAAGTGTAGGAAATTTGGCTTGTCATTGAATCCCAAGAAAACACTCTTTGGTCTCCAAGAAGGTAAACTTCTTGGCCACATAATTTCAGAAGAGGGAATCAAAATAGACCCTACAAGGATAGATGGCATATTGCAGATCAGCCATCCAAGGAGCCTCAAAGAATTGCAATCTTTCATCGGAAAGATTAATTTTCTAAGGAGGTTTATTCCTAATCTTGCTGAGCTATTAAAAAACATTACAAACATGCTTAGGAAAGATGTAGGTGTAAAATGGACTTTACCAGCTAAATAATCATTCGAACTAGTCAAACAAGCTCTTACTCAAGCACTAGTCCTGATTAGTCCAGATTTCACCAAAGATTTCTATATCTTTTCGTTTACATATGAACATACAATAGCTGCAGTTTTAATTCAAAATAATGATTTGGGGCAAGAATAACCAATATCTTTCTTTAGTAGGGCCTTGAGAGATGCTCCTCTCAAATATAACATCATGGAGAAGCAAGCCTTAGCATTAGTGAAAGCATTAAAAGACTTTCGGGTCTATATTTTACACTCTCAAATAAATTTTTTTGTTCCACATACTGTTGTCAAGGACATTCTAAGTCAAGACCCCGATGGTAAAAGGGGAAAATGGATTGCAACTATTCTTGAATATGACTTAGAAATCAGGCCCACCAAACTATTTAAGGGGCAGGGATTAGCAAAAATTATGGCTGAGTCTAACTTTCAATCACTGGACATAAATATGGTAGATGTGTTGGAAGAAATAGAAACATTTGATGCTCCTTTCATTGAAGAAACATTTCTAAATTCTCCTTGGTATGCTGACATTATTTATGTGCTTTTATATCTAAATGCCCCTCCTTCTTTGTCTAAAACTAAAGCTAGATTCTTGAAACAAAAGGCTTTGAGTTTTTGCATATTGAATGGAGTATTATATTGGAAAAATGTTGTTGGAATTTTTCTTAAATGTTTACTTGAATATGATGTAGGAAAAATCATGCATGAATTGCATGACGGAGAATGTCGAGGACACCTCTAGTGGAAGGTCACAGCCAACAAAATTCTTAGATCTGGTTACTATTGGCCTACCCTCTTCCCTGACACTCAAAAGCTGGTCATGTCTTGCCATAAGTGTCAAATCTTTGATGGCAAAAGGAAACTCCTCCCCTTACCCTTACATTCTATCAGAGTTGAGGCACCTTTCCAACAGTGGGGGCTAGACTTCATTGGCGAAATTCATCCATCCTCCTCAGCTTAGCATAAGTGGATCCTCACAGCCACTGAATTCTTTACCAAGTGGATAGAAGCTATACCCTCCAGAAATTCTAATGACTCTGTCATCATCAAATTTCTCGAAACTAATATCCTATATAGATTTGGTTGTCCCAGAAAAATCATAACATACAATGCTACTGCTTTTAAATCTAAGAAGATGGTGGATTTCTACTACAAATACCACATAACCTTGGGCCATTCCACTGCTTACTATCCCCAAGGAAATGGATTCGTTGAATCTTCCAACAAGAGCCTCATCAATATCATTAAAAAGCTGTTGGAACAAAATCAGAAATCATGGCACAGTAAGCTGGTTCATGCTTTATGAGTTGATAGGCTAACTACAAAGAAATCAATAAACATGTCCCCCTATCAGCTAGTCTATGGCATGGATGCAGTTTTTCCCACCTCATTGGAAGTGCCAGTCATGAAGCTTCTTCAAGAAGTGCAGATTGAAGAGAATGATATGCATAGAAGAATCAACCAAACAATCCATTTACATCATACCAGAGAGGAAGTCTATGAAAGAACACAGTTAGTCCAAGAAAATATGAAGAAGCTATTTGATAAGAGGACTAAGGCAAACAATTTCCAAGTTGGAAATGTTGTTCTTAAGTGGGATTCAAGAAAAGAAGATAAGGGAAAACATGGCAAATTTGAGAACTTGTGGAAAGGGCCCTATATTATTCATACTGAGAGGGGTCACAATGCATTTTTCTTGAAAGAACTGAATGGAGAAGACCTATATGGAGGTCCTTTCAATGGCAGGATGCTCAAGCATTACTTCTGCCAAGAATCTTAAGTTTGAAAGCATTTTATTTTTTCATTGTAAATATCATAGTCTAACCATTGCATTCAAAGTTAGAAAAATACAAAATACAAAAACAAAGAAAGAAAGAAAAGAGGGCAGATTGTAAAAACAATAAAGGTATAGCCCCATACCAAAAAAGAGAAACAAATCTGAAAGTGTTCAAGCTCAAATGCCACTCCTAAAAAACACACTTCTAGTTAGTCAAACAGCCTAATCTTGACTAATTAGTTTTAAATTTCCTGCTGATAGGATAGTGAATTCGATTTGCCAAACTGTTTAATCTTGGCTTATCAGTAGATAGATTAGGATAGAAATTAAAGGTTCAAACATGTTCAAAATCTGAACCTAAGTTTCCAAAGAGAGATGACTCAGATCTGTTTTATTCTCCGAGTCAAAGAAGATGTAAATATGGTTCTAAATAGCTCAAAATCTGAACCAGAGAACAAAGAAGGACAGCTCAAAGAAAAATTTAAAACAGAGCTGTAAAAAGAGAAGGCCATGATGAGAAACTTTCAGATCTTAAGCCTTCAAATTTTGATTTAATTTTCTGAAAAATAAATGTCTATGTGCAGCTGGTTCTTATGCCATAGACCAGCATCAAGTTATACTGTTCAATCCTGACTTGCATGCTTTTAAATTTATGTTATAGAATTTAGAGAATAAAAATCTATTGGACAGTTTAATCCCAACCGATGATAGATTAGGTAGAGAAGCATCTGAACTCAACTGTTTAATCTGAGTTCAGGGAGAAATAAGGAGTAGAATTAGATTAGTTTTATGCAAATAAAATGTTATGAAAAGAGTTTGCCAATCCAAGTGCACTCTAAGAAGAAAAAATGCTAGATCAGTAGGATTGGGTAGGTAGAAAGCTTGTTGATGAAAGATCCATTGGTTTACATGGCTGCTAACTTATTTCCAGACCAAAAGAAGATCATTCCAGTAAAGAAATCAACCCAATGGATGAGGCAACTGATCAGCCTCCCAGAGAACATTAATGGATTAGGCAACTGATCAGCCTTCCAAAGAATGCAAGTCTGAATTCTTGATGCCTTCAAGAAGGCACCATACCCAAGTGGAGCCACTATTAGCCACCTATAAAAATTTGTTATAGCAAAAGGTGGATAAAACTTTTGGAGCCTTCAAGGAAAAAATTTCATTGCTAAAAATTGTTGGCTTTTGAAGACTCTCGAAGGTCTCTTGTTTCTGTCCAAATCTTCACTACTATGCCCATTCCTCGTTCGGAAATCCTGCTGGTTTCCAAGCCAAAATATTGCTGCAAGGACCCTTTTCCCCTTCCCCCTCTTCCAAAGCTAACCTTCATTTGATCCCCCTTTTCTTCCATAAAAACTCCTTTGTTTTCATGATTCCTCTTCCTCCCTTCATGAAAATCACTTTACACAGTTAAAAACCCATTTTTTAACTATACCAAAACCCTTGAAACCCTTTGAAAATGTTGAAAAATCAATAAAAATTCATATTTTATATACAAGCTTTAGGCCCCTTGAGCTAAGTTTCTAAAAAACACTCCACCCCCATGCCTCTGCCCTGGAACCACGTGCTAAGTCCACCACGGCGCTTGTCACATCGCAAGATTCAAGAGCGCAGGATTATGGCTATTTTAAAAACTTGCGATGCGATCAGCCTTTATATTGAAAAACCCCCAATCGATCATATTATTTTATATATATCCTGTGGGCCCACCTCCGCGCTTAAAACCATTGAAAATCCTTTCCCAATCCTCTTTTTTCTTTGTAAAATCCAAAAACCCACTTTTCCAAAGTTTTGGTCTAAAAACCAAAGTCACATATTAATATAAATGGGTTGATTGAAAAGAGCCGATCGCACAATCGCAATCACAGAAAATAAAATGGGTTGATTGAAAAGCCCGAGCCTGAAGTTCCGATATGCGATAAACCCCTTCCCTTCTAGCCCCCAGTCATGCCATCCTTCCATGTCCCCACGGCCTCGCAATTGGGTGCCTATCCGCTTCAAATAAAATAAATC
The DNA here is from genome assembly GCA_034641835.2 of Pinus albicaulis. Classification (NCBI taxonomy): domain Eukaryota; kingdom Viridiplantae; phylum Streptophyta; class Pinopsida; order Pinales; family Pinaceae; genus Pinus; species Pinus albicaulis. The sequence goes on along the minus strand of CM076571.1, from coordinate 203,379,010 downwards.
CCGACCAAAGCCTTTGTTTTAATTTAAACCTTGGGTTTTTAATTATTTTATGACTTTCCGTCGGTCCGAAGTTCAAAACAATATCCACCTTCGATCTGTTCTGTAGATCGACGGTGCAGAGTCGGTCTCCTTGTGGTCCCCACTGCCCATAAGCCGATTTCCCAAAACCACGCGGTATTCATCGCACCGCCTTTGGGGCAAGGGTGGTTTTTTCCCGATGGCCAGCGATTCCATACAAAGGTTGACACGCGTCCCCTGTACCTTTTTCAAAACCGTCGTCCATCGCACATAACCATCGTCCATCACGCATTATTGTTCGGATGTAGATGCCCAGTGATATTGCCGAGGACCGTCCGATCTGGGGCGGGCCATCCAACGGCTATCGCTTGCCGAAGATGCACGATCGATAACTCAGATGCCTGACACTTAGCGTGGTCCCGACACAATGTTAAATCATTTTCAGCCGTCAATTTGATCTGGAGAGCGACGATTCAGATTTCATCTCCTTGATTCGGTCGCTCGGTCAACGATTCCCCCGTTTGACTTTCAACCTCCTCTCCCGACCGTCGATCTCTGCGTGATCGACGACTCAGATTCAATCTTCTTCCACCCATTATATGATCTCTCCCGATTAATCCCGATCATAGGATGATCCCATCCAACGACTACGCTCCCTCCCTGCCATTTGAAGCAGTTTAAACCTAAAAACGTAGGATTTCTTAATTGTTTTATGTTTTATGCAGGTTTTTTAAAATGTTTTCACCGTTATATTGAAGAAAGGCCATGAGGTGCGAATGACGATTCCCGTGCCTTCGACCTATAAAGGGAACCTTTCACAGGGCTCTGTTCAAACGTTTTATGAATGATTCACGAGCGTTGATAACATAAAAGCCCTGCGCAGCCCTACACATCGACAAGACACTATTTTATTGAAAAGAACAGTTAAAGAGTATAAGTTTGAAGATAAAGCACAAAAGATGAAAATTGAAGATGGAATAGCGGGGATCACGGCTAAGAAAGATTATAAAAATCCTAATCCCCCCAAATTAAACACAATTAAAGGGAAACCATAAGGGTTTAACTGACAGAAAGGCTTCCACCGCTTCAATTGAAGGGAATTGATTCCTCAGCTACCATAAGAGCCACCTGTTGCCTCAAACCTTTCAAATAGAGGTCGAAGTTATTGAAGAAAATCAGATATTCACCTCCAGCACAACCAGGGAGTTAATTCTGCAAAGAAACTTAATAAATAAAATATCTACGGAGTTATTCCACACAGAACACAGAGCCTCAAAGTCAAATAAAGCTCCCACTGAGCTTAATTCATAAATGTAAAACAGTTAATACAGAGAACCACTTGTAAACTTCTTCATCGAGCCCCTCAAAAGGCCAAGAAGTCCTGAATCTGTATTAATTGCCTTTAGAGATCTTTTATTAGATCCCACCTCCTCATCCTTCTATAAATACTTTTGTAGAATATGAGAAGTTGTTGGTTGGTTGTTGTTTGATCACAAGCCGTAATATTGAAACTCTCTGAAATCAATACATAGTCCTTTGAAGTTGAAGAAAAAATTGAAGTCTTGGAGATCTTGATGATGTTGTTGCATGTTTGTTCCTAAGAAGGCTCTATCATTGGATTCATGAGCTTGGCTATTGGTGAAGTATTCTGAGCTGTTTCATGTTTTTCCCTGTTTCCATTATGTTCCATAATTTCTCACTACAGTAGGATAGAAAATATTAGGCTAAGAAATGACTCCTGGAAGCACCTTAGACCTGTTCATCCTTCACTGTTTTATGTTTTCTTCTGCTGAAGTATTTTAGAGGCTTTAATCTTTCTCTTTAGTCTTCATGCTTGTTTATTTCCTTAATAGTTTGAACAGTTGGTTTCAGCATGATTTATGGTTCTCCCTGCTTGTCTATTGCCACTTAAAAAATGTTATTGAAGTCTCCCTTTGACGTTCTTTTCTTATAGTGAATCAGAGAGGTCTATTTTGATCTTTCCCTTTGTCCTCACTTAAACAGTTGGCTTAAAGGTCATTATAATTATGATCATAGATGTTTTTAGGTGTTCCCTCTTCTATGATTGTGATTATCAGTAAATCTTATATGTTTTCTAAAGTCCTTTAGAATAAAATCTTTGAGGAAATAGGGTGTTCCCCAAATCTTAGATTTTACTTTGAAAGTTGTTTTGAAATCATTATTTACTTAAAGGTGTGATTTGTAGAATTTATGGTTAGCCCTGTCTATCACAGAACTCTTTATTGTTTCAAATTATGATTTCAAATTCCCTTTGATGAGAATTAAAACTCTCTTTCCAAATCATTAATTTTCATTCCATTCCAAAAACAAAAGGATCCTGTGGCCAAGTTCGATTTGCCCTTTGATATCCCATATCCTTTGATAAGTATGTTATGACCTCTTTTTGACTCCATTGCCTAATGAAACAGATATTTTACTATCCTATATATCTTTCCTAGAACTTTTAAGCTCCTTTGTATCAATTCAATCCAACCAAACAAACAAACACCTGCACTTAATAACTAGTCTAAAACCAATACTCTAAGCACACAAGATAAACCTTTGCAAACAAATTTTGAGAGATCCCTCTCTGAGAGCAGGAGGACTAGATCCTGTAACTCTAAAGATTGGTTCCGATGTTGCCTTGTCTTTTGATTTGCCAAACTATCAAAACGCGGGACACCAACATGCGAAACTTCGCCACATCAACAACACATTTTGGGGACCACCGGGGTTAAAAATAAAATTCCCGCATACAAAAAATCTGTTCACTATGTTTTAAAAAAAAGTACTCTGTTTTGCCCAAAACAGAGAATGTCCCCGAATCACTTAAGAAAGACTCTGTTTTTCAAAATAAAAGGACTGTGCTGATTCAACCAAAAATGAGATTGACTGTCCAACCATTTTAGAAAGCGGTTGTAGGAGAAAAAAGCTGAAGAATAAAAATGGAAAGCGGCTCTGCACAGCCACCGTTGAAAGTAACATTTCAAAACTCCCCCTTAATTTCAACTGCTGGGTTATCAGTCATACCCAGGGATTTTCTCAAAAATTCAAAACTCTTCTACCCCAATGGCTTGTTCAGAATGTTTGCAAACTGCTCCTGAGTTCTGCAGTGTTGTTCTGCAGTGTTCCAAAACAATTTCTCCATTGTTTACCAATTCCCTGATGTAATGAAATTTTGTGTCAATGTGTTTCGTTCTCTTGTGAAACACAAAATTCTTAGATAATGCAATAGCTGAGCTATTGTCACAAAAAATCACAGTTCCTTTTGCCTGCTCTTGGCACAAACTTCTTAGCATCCTCCTCATCCAAATTGCTTGACACGCTGCTATTGTAGCTGCCACATATTATGCCTCTGTTGTAGACAACGCTACAATAGGTTGTTTCTCAGAAGCCCATGAAATGGCTCCTTAACCCATGTGAAAAACATAACCGGAAGTGCTCTTCCGATCTGTTAGTGTCAGTCTAGTCATACTGCCATCAGTGATCAAAATTGCTCTTTTGCATTTGCATATTAGGAGTCTCATACCGAATAAATTTCACCGTTCCGCTAGGTGATGGATTCATTGATGGTAGTGAGTTTCCATCAGTCTTATCTCATGAGGCACTTGCTAATTCTCCACTCTATGGTCTTTGGTCATAAGTCACTTTCACTCTCAAATCATGTCAGTGGTCATAGGACGGGTCTCATTAGTTTCTAGGGTCTCACCATGATCAAATTAATGATTCAAGTGTCAAATAAATATCAGCAAGGTCATGAGGAAGTTAATAAACTCAAAATCATAGCACTAGGAGGATCAGAGATATCATTTATTTAGTTTGATGCAAGTTTCACCTCAAAACCATGTTTTGAGGTGAAAACATAATACTTTGCCTTTCAGTCACAATTCGGAAGCTGTCATCTCCGACAAGATCATCACCCTGCCTTTGAGAGAATTTTTTCACAGCATGTTCAGCATCAAATCATTTTCCAAGCAGATCCAGCAGAAAGAGCCCAGAAAGAGCTTTCCAACGGTATATTGCACTCTTAAAACTAACTTCTGGATTGAAATTTATGCTGAAGTGAAGTAAAATTCCCCTATATCCTCATATATCCCCTATTTCCCATATTCCCATTAAATTTTATGTTTAAAGTTTAACATTACCCTTATAAAATCCCTTTTCCCCCTTTCCAATGGAAAAAATCACATTAATACATTAAATCCAATCCCAAAACCACTTCCCCATCATTACCCCTAAACTTTATACATATAAACTCCCCACCAATCATAACCACTTCCCCTCCATGCATAGAACTTTGTAATAAAAAAAAAGGGGTCTATATTATATAACCCCCGATCGCATCGCTCATTTTATAAGAGCCCTCCGATTGGCCAATCGCAAAAATTTTCGATGCGATTGATCGTAGTCCCACCGACCGCACCCCCGACCGCATCGCAACATTATATAAGAACCTCCGATCAGCCTCGCTCGATTTAATCTTGATCGTTGATATGATTGACGATCGAACGGCCCGTATGCGATTTCTCCATCGCAATTGGCACCTCCAATCATCACCCTCCAATTGAACCCGCCGATTGAAACCCTCCGATGCACATCTGACCGTCAATTTACCCCCGCCGATCTGACGGCTCAAAGTCAATCGGGCCATCGGCATCGACATTTCACATATATGGCACTCCGCTCCCCTTTTACTTCCGATTGCGATTGACCCTGGGGCCCACCTCATAAACTTTCGACCCGCTCCATAATAAAAGGGGTTTATTCCTCTGTAAAGCTGAATATTTCATTTTATTAAATTTTGTAAGGGATTTCACATCATCGCATCGGAGGTATGAAAGTTTGTTATGTTATGCACCCCTCCTGATCTCCCGATTCCTGATTGCGATGAACTATCACCATGTATCACTCCATTATATATTGTATCTCCTCCCCCATCCGACCCTGATTACGATTATAATGTGGATCCCATCCCCTTCCCTTCCCTTTCCCATTTAAAATTAATTCGTCCCTTCACGAAAGCATAAATTCATTTTATTTTGTTTCGGCAGCAATTTATAAAGCTAGTTTTCTTCAAAACGGCAAATGGAAAGCGAAACGTCAGAGGCCAAGAACCAACATTGTAACAGTCACATCTTCAGTTACGATTCAAAGGACCTACACAACAGGTTTCACCTCCGAATTGGTTATAAGAAAATTCGAGTGGAAAAATGTAACGATGCTCCTTCTTCGGAAAGACTATTGGCCCTTGGTTTTCTATCTTCAGTTTTCAGTTCTTGAAAGTTGTTGAAATAGCCCCTCTTTCTGTCGATCCATATTCTCACAAATCTGGTCTATTTATTGAAAATTCAAATCATTTTGTAAAGGTCTAGAATTCTGAGGTCTGAAAACTCAGAAGTAGGGGAATAGTGTGGCGGTGAGCTCTGTGCTCCATTGTACAGTTTGGCAGGTAATTAATAAAGTGATGAAGCTCTGATTTGTGGGATTCATGTGGTATGAGTTTTAGCATTTGTCTCTCCTTCATGTTTCATATGTATATTGTTATGTTTCATCATTCAGTCATAAACATTTCTAGTTGAATGTTTTCAAGTTTGAAAGGTAGAATCCATTTAATATGCTCTGCCTTGGGAAATCATTCATACTCTGTGTTTTTTCTTCTGTTTGAAAGGGATTCATTTATCATGCCCCTTTTAGCTTCTCAACAGTCTTTGCACTCCATCTTATTTCAACTTGATTGCTAAATCTCCTGCCTATCTTACCCCATGAAATACTCTTTGTCTTTGATTTAATTCCTCAGTTCATACTGTCCTCTTGTCCCATACATCCCCGAAACATTCAGTCATTTATTAAAACCTCTTTCCCATTTATATACCTAGCTTAAAATCAGTTCATTATTTCATTATTGAATATCTATTCTATGGAGAGAGCCCTCTCCTATCCTTGTACGGCTAGCTACAAGGCTGAGCGTGGTTTAGTTGTTACCCTGATTTGCCTTTTTCATCCTGAGGTTCAGATTGGGTGCTAAAATCTCTGGCAACTCCACTGGGGAAAGTTACAAACTTTTTGCATAGAAGATTTATCACCCCAGTAATATTTTTCTTGTAAAGTCTCGATGACGATATTTCAGAGTTTTCTAGGAAGATATAAATATTGTACAGTAGTAATTTGACCACACTGGCTTCAAGAAGATAAAAAAGGGCTAATCCTAATCCAAATCCTCCCCCTATGTTTGAAAATCCAAATATTATCCTAAGAATAGTCAGAAGACAGGAGGGATCACTAAGTCCTACACCTATTTTCAGGTCCCATACTTGGCCCAGTGAGTAGTTTTTGTAGAAGAGCTTTCTTTTGATGAGAGTTTTGAGCTTTCTTTGTTTAGAAATAAGTCTAAAACTGCACTTGAAGACACAGTTTTAGATCTGGAGTTTCTTGTAGATGTTGAGGTTCAGAGAGCGAATTCCTCCATTGATGACTACATTTTGAATTCTCCTCAGTCCATCACTGTAACTAATATTCCCAAGGTTTCAAAATCATTAGGGCTAGCAATCCATCCTCCTGATTCATCAGCATTCCCATCAGTCAATTCCCAGTTTTCATCTCCTCCATCAACACCTCCCTCAAATCCCAGTACTACAAACGTTGTTGTAAATCCCTCCTAGAATCATGGCTTCCCAGTATGCACCCCTGGTTTTACCCCAGGTCCTCAATGATATGCCTGCTGATTATCAGAGTAAAATTCCAATCTTTGATGCCACTCAAAGCATCACAACCCAGCAGCATGTTGATAAGATGAATGATTTTTTGATCTTCATGAGGTAGAGGAAGAGAATGTAACCAATAGACTGTTTGTTCAAAGCTTTGGAGGTGAAGTTAGAAAGTGGTTTAGAGCCTTGCCAGCAGGCTCTATTCGTACTTTACAGGAGTTACACACACAGTTCTTAGACCGGTGGGAGGTGAAAAAGAACCCACTCCAAATTCTATCTGAATATGAGAATATTAAAAGAAATATGGGTGAAACTGTGCAAGACTATTGTTTAAGATTCAATGCTGTATACAATGCTATTTCGGCTAACCTCAAACCTCCTGTGGATTCAGCTTTGCTGAAGTTTTCGGATGGTTTTGATGCCGATATGGCATATCAACTACATGAAAGAGATCTGTCGTCATTGGAAGACATGCAGAAGATAGCAGTAAGCATTGAGGCTAATCTGCTGGCTAGAAGAACTCGAGCCAGAGTTGAAAAGAGAGTCGTAGTGAAAGAGGAAGCCTCAACTTCAGACAGCAAAATGGATGCACTGATTCATACAATGGAAAGGATGGTTGATCGATTAAAGATTTCAGATAGACCGGAACCCCAAATAAGAAATCCGAATTTTAGAGGACAATAACAGCCGCAATTCAGAATTAGACAGAGAGAACAGAGGGCGCAGGACCAAGCGGCACCACAGCAGCATATTAGAACGCCATTGTAGCAAAACTACGTGCAAGGTATAGACTTAGATGATGATGACCCTGCGATCGAGGCCAATCACTTTTTCATAGCTGATGGTGTGCCCATTTTCCTCACAGAAGACGAAGAATACACAGTGGTGACTCCAGACATTCGAGGGGACAAAAATTTCATTTTGGCCAATGACGTGGTCTTAGAGGAAGAATCTGATGACAACCAGAGAGAGTATATGAATGCTCTATCAGCCCAGGAAAGGCAGTATTCTCTGAGGAACAGAAACGTCACAATCAATCCCATTCAAAAGAGAAAAGAACTCCAAATGAAGGACGAGGCACAGAAGAAAGGAAAAGAGCTGGCCAATCCTTCATTCAGCAAAGCACCTGCAGCTACTAACACAACAAACGAAAAAAGCCAGCAGAGCATAGTGAAGGAGCAAACAGAGAAGAAAGACCCTCCCATTAAAGAGGTAGAAAAAGCTCCTTCCTTTAATTTAGAAAATGAAATTTCTAAACTCAAGGTGTCTGTGCCCCTGACTGAGTTGGTGAAGAATAGTGTATATAAAAGTTAGGTGTCTAAAGTCTTGAAAATTGAACCTCTTTCTGATATGGTTAATGTGGAAGATGACTACCCTGAACTTATTTTTGGTCCAGCCACAGAAGAATCTGAAGAAAATGAATTCCCTCCCTTTTACCTAAGTCTTAGGTTGCATGAGTTTATCTTGCATAACGCCATGTTGGACTCCGGGGCCTCACATAATTTGATGCCCAAAGCTATCATGGAAAAGTTAGGCCTTGATGTTACTAGAAAATACCATGATTTTTATTCTTTTGACTCAACTATGGTCCATTGTATTGGTCTTATCGAAGACTTGGTAGTGTCTTTAGATCAAATCCCAGCCAAAAATATCTTGATGGATGTAGTTGTTGCTGATGTCCCACCACGGTTTGGAATGCTTCTATCTAGGTCTTGGGGTGCAAAACATAAGGGGACCATACAGCTTGACCTCTCTTATGCCACAATCCCTGCATTTGGCCAGTTGAGAAAGTTATATAGGGAAAAGAAAATGAAATATATGATTACTAGCAAAGACAAGCCAATAAACCATCCCATCAATGCAGTCCACACAGATTTAGAGTCTTTTGTCTTATATTCAGATGGTGATTTAAATGATGAGGATGTTCAGTTGGTACAAGTGGATGAGATACCTGAGATTTCAGAAAATTTCAGAGAGGTCCTCGAACAGGAAAAGGACAAAGCGGTAAGTACTTCTGAGCCTCCTGTCCGCTAGCAGCAAAAAGACAGCAAACAACCAAAAATTAGCCAAGGTAAAGAGAAGGGAGAAACTGAATTTCAACATCTACAAGAAGAAGAAGAAGGCCTGTGGGGTATGGATTTTTATGGAGCTGTTAGTAAGGATGGAGCAGGTATTGGAATATGGATTCGGAGCCCTGTTTTCCAGCCTGAAAAGGTCTCTAGTAATGTTAGAGTATGCGCTTATAAGTTGGCTTTTGACTGCTCTAACAATGAAGCAGAGTATGAAGCTCTGATCGCAGGCCTCAAAATATTGAAGAAGTTGAAGGAAAAAAGGATTTCTATGTATGGTGACTCTGAGTTAATAAGCAAGCAAGTGAAAGGAGAATACCAAGCTAAACATCCAAGACTGAGGGCATACAAAAATGCAGTTCTGGACATTTTGAAGACATTCATAGAGTACACTTTGACAGGAATGCCCAGGATGTAGAATCTTATTGTTGATTCTCTTGCCACTATTATGAGTAACCTGAAGATTCCGATGAACTCCAGCAACAAGTTTGAGATCCATGTCAAACATAGGCCTGTTGTTCTGGACAATCTAAGGTATTGGCAAGTATTTTGGGATAATAATGAGATCAATGCATTTTTGCAAGGTGATGGAAAATTCAAGAACACTCCCATAGAAGGTGAGTATGTGGTTGATGATCAAGGATTGGAAACGAACCAGATGGACATAGTGCAGCTGAAAGATAACGTAATTCCTAGAGGTCTCATACCTTTAGAGGATTTGTTTGATCAGGACGATGTGGCAAAGAAGCCAAGCTTGGTGCCCATGGAGAAATGAGTTGAAGATGTGAATCTTGGAACACCTGATCAGCCCAAGTTCATGAAATTGTCAAAGGCATTGTCCCCTGAAGTGAAGGAGAAGTATGTGAAGTTGCTTTCTAAATTTTCTGATGTATTTGCATGGGGTTATTCAGATTTTAAGGTGTATGATAAGAACATAATCCAAAATACTATTCCTATCAAGCCGAATCAAAAGCCATTCAGACAGAAGCTAAGAAGAATCAATCCGAAGTTGCCGCCATCCATCGAAAAAGAGGTAAATAGATTGTACAAAGCTGGTATCATAGTCCCCATTAGATTTTCTGACTGTATTTCAAATTTGGTCCCGGTACGTAAGAAGATTGTAGAAATAATGTTTTGTATAGATTTTCAGAACTTGAATAAGGCTTCCTTAAAGGATAATTATCCACTTCTGAAAATGGACCATATTCTGCAGAGAGTAGTTGGAGCATCCAGGATGTCACTACTTGATGGCTACTCAGGCTGCAACCAAATCTTGGTGCATGAGAAGGACCAAGATAAAACTGCCTTCACAACACCCTGGGGAACCTTCCAGTATGCCAAAATGCCATTTGGACTGAAGAATGCAGGGGCTAATTTCCAGCGTGCAATGGACATTTCTTTTTCCAATGAAAAATATGTTTTTCTGGTCATTTATTTGGATGATTTGACAATGTTTTCAGGATCAGATGATGAGCATTTGCACCATTTGAGAGTTGTTTTTCAGCGATGCAGAAAGTTTGGAATTTATCTCGATCCCAAGAAGTGTCTCTTTGCCATGGATGAAGGCAATTTGTTGGGGCATGTCATCTCTGAAGATGGTATCCGCATCGATCCATCTAGAGTGGAGGAAATTCAACACATAGATCTTCCACGAAGCAAGAAGGAGATTCAAGCTTTTAATGGTAAGACGAACTTTTTGCAATGATTTATACCCAATCTGGCTGAACATTTGAGGGAAATGACTAACATGTTGAAGAAGGACAGCACTGTCAAGTGGAGTGAAGAAGCTATCAAGTCATTCAATCTGGTAAAGTTTGCTTTGTCCAATGCCCCAGTTTTGATCAGTCCCGACTACACTCAAGAATTTATCATATTTTCATTTGCATCTGAGCATACTTTGGTTGTTTTTTTAATGCAAAAGAGAGACGAGATCGAAAATCCAATTGCCTTTTTTAGTAGAACTATTAGAGATGCCGCTTTAAGGTATAATATTATTGAAAAACAGGCATTAGCTCTTATCAAGGAATTGAAGGATTTCAGGGTCTATATTCTGCATTCACATACTATAGCATATGTCCTTAACGTAGCAGTGAAGGATGTGTTGATGCAAAATGATCCAGAAGGTCAGAGAGGTAAGTGGATAGCAGCTATGTTGGAGTACGATCTGGAGATCAAGCCCACGAAGTTGATCAAAGGCCAAGGCTTGGAGAAATTGATGGCCCAATCAAATCTGCATGTTTTAGATATAAACCTCATAATAGTAGTGGCAGAAGATGAAGATGAAGGTTTGCTGGTTCCAATTTTAGATATTTTTTTGCAGTCCCTGTGGTATTCAAATATTGTCTATGTCCTTCAGTGTTTTTCACCCCCTATGGGCATGTCTAAGAGTAAGGGTAGATCTCTAAAGCTTAAATCTGCAAAATACTGCATTTTAGATAGTGCTCTATATTGGAAAGATCTAGGAGGTGTTCTTCTCAATTTTTTGGTTGAAGAAGAGGTGCAGAAGGCAGGCACAATTTTCATAAAGGCAACTGTGGCGGTCACTTGTTTTGGAAGACTACAGCTAACAAGGTATTGAGAGCAGGATATTATTGGCCCACATTGTTTTCTGATTTATATAAGATAGTAATGAAATGTCATGAATGCCAAATATTCCAAGGGAAGAAGAAATTGCTTCCACTCCCTTTGAAACCTGTTTTAGTGAACGAACCATTTCAGCAGTGGGGGCTCGATTTCATAGGAGAAATTCATCCCGCGTCCTCAGCACAGCACCGATGGATATTGATAGGGACATATTACTTTACGAAATGGATTGAGGCCATCCCAACCAGGCAATAAATAGACACGGTAATCATTCAAGTCCTGGAAACGAATATTTTATCTCGTTTTGGCTGCCCATGCAAAATCATAACAGACAACGCAACAACATTCCGATCCAAGAAGATGATCTATTTTTGTGACAAATACAACATCGCCCTAGGCCATTCGACAACGTATTATCCACAAGGCAACGGCCTGGCTGAGTCATCTAACAAATCAATAGTAAATATAATTAAGAAAATGTTGGAGGCAAACAAAAGAAACTGGCATCGCAAGCTCATCAACGCTCTGTAGGCAAACAGAGTTAGCGGTAAGAAATCAATCGGTATGTCGCCTTTTGAAATAGTTTATGGAACTGATGTTGTCTTCCCCACATCCCTTACAGTCCCAGTTATGAGATTATTGCAAGAAGTTGGCAGCGAGGATAATGATAATCAACGAAGGATCAATCAGATGATCCACCTTCAACAAACAAGAGAGGAAGTGTCACAGAAAGCCATTAAGTTGCAGGAGAAAATAAAGAAGATCTTTGACAGAAAGACCAAAGCAGAAGAGTTTCAGTTGGATGATATAGTGTTGAAATGGGATGCCAAAAATGAAGAAAAAGGGAAGCATGGTAAGTTCGACAATCTGTGGAAAGGACCATACAGGATTTCAGCATACAGAGGACAAAATGCCTTCTTGCTCTCAGAAATGGATGGCCAAGATTTCCCTGGAGGAGCAATAAATGGTAGGATTTTAAAGCACTACCATTGTTGAAAACAAAGGATTATATTTTATGTCATCATGATTGTATATACCATGTTATTTTTATCAGAGTTCAGAGTACACAGTCATTGAAGTTTGGGGCCCGAGGTGAAGGCTATAAGACTTGAATGTTATGTGTATGGTTTGGTTTTATTTCAGTTTCTTAGTCTTAGTCTTGAGTCAGTGTCAGTCTGCATTGTGTCAGTTTTTCAGTATTTTTGACTCCATGCCCAATGGATAAGGCTACTTGGTCTACGGTGTTCTTGGCACCTCCAAGGAGCTACCATCCCCATTGGAGCCAATGTTAGTGTTAGTCTAGTCATACTACCATCAGTGATCAAAATTGCTCTTTTGCATTTGCATATTAGGAGTCTCATACCGAACAAATTTCACCGTTCCGCTAGGTCATGGATTCATTGATGGTAGTGAGTTTTCATCAGTCTTCTCTCTTGAGGCACTTGCTAATTCTCCTTTCTATGGTCTTTGGTCATAAGTCACTTTCACTCTCAAATCATGTCAGTAGGTCATAGGACGGGTCTCATTAGTTTCTAGGGTCTCACCATGATCAAATTAATGAGTCAAGTGTCAAATAAAGATCAGCAAGGTCATGAGGAAGTCAATAAACTCAAAACAATAGCACCAGGAAGATCAGAGATATCATTTATTTAGTTTGATGCAAGTTTCACCTCAAAACCATGTTTTGAGGTGAAAACATAATACTTTTCCTTTCAGTCACAATTCAGAAGCTATCATCTCCGACAAGATCATCACCCTGCCTTTCAGAGAAGTTTTTCATAGCATGTTCAATGTCAAATCATTTTCCAAGTAGATCTAGTAGAAAGATCCGAGAAAGAGCTTTCCAATGGTATATTTCACTCTTAAAACTAACTTCTGGATTGAAATTTATGCTGAAGTCAAGTAAAAGTCCCCTATATCCTCATATATCCCCTATTTCCCATATTCCCCTTAAATTTTATGTTTAAAGTTTAACATTCCCTTATAAAATCCCTTTTCCCCTTTTCTAATGGAAAAAATCGCATTAATACATTAAATCCGATCCCAAAACCACTTCCCCATCATTACCCCTAAAATTTATACATATAAACTCCCCACTGATCATATCCACTTCCCCTCCATGCATAGAACTTTGTAATAAAAAAAAATGGGGTCTATATTATATAACCCCCGATCACATCGCTCATTTTATAAGAGCCCTCCGATTGGCCAATCGCAAAAAGTTCCGATGCAATTGATCGCGGTCCCACCGATCGCACCCCTGATCGCATTGCAACATTCTATAAGAACCTTCGATCGGCCCCACCCGATTTAATCCTGAACATTGATCCGATCGACGATCAAATGGCCCGTATGCGATCGCTCCATCACAATCGGCGCCTCCGATCGTCCCCCTCCGATTGAACCCGCCGACTGAAACCCTTTGATGCACATCCGACCGTCGATTTACCCCCGCCGATCCGATAGCTCAAAGTCAATTGGGCCATCGGCATCGGCATTTCACATATATGGCACTCCGCTCCCCTTTTACTTCTGATTGTGATTGACCCTGGGGCCCACCTCATAAACTTTTGACCTGCTTCATAATAAAAGGGGTTTATTCCTTTGTAAAGATAAATATTTCATTTTATTACATTTCATAAGGGATTTCCCATCATCACATCGGAGGTATGAAATTTTGTTATGTTATGCGCCCCTTCTAATCTCCCGATTTCCGATTGCGATGAACTATCGCCACGTATCACTCCATTATATATTGTATCTCCTCCCCCATCTGACCTCGATTGCGATTATAATGTGGATCCCGTCTCCTTCCCTTCCCTTTCCCATTTAAAATTAATTCGTCCCTTCACGAAAGCATAAATTCATTTTATTTTGTTTCGGTAGCAATTTATAAAGCTAGTTTTCTTCAAAATGGCAAATGGAAAGCGAAACGTTAGATGCCAAGAACCAACATTGTAACAGTCACATCTTCAGTTATGATTCAAAGGACCTACACAATAGGTTTCACCTCTGAATTGGTTATCAACAAATTTGAGTGGAAAAATGTAACGATGCTCCTTCTTCGGAAAGACTATCGGCCCTTGGTTTTCTATCTTCAATTTTCAGTTCTTGAAAGCTGTTGAAACAACCCCTCTTTCTGTCGATCCATATTCTCACAAATCTAGTCTATTTATTGAAAATGAAAATAATTTTGTAAAGGTCTGGAAGTTTGAGGTCTGAAAACTCAGAAGTAGGGGAATAGTGTGGCGGTGAGCTCTAAGCTCCATTGTACAGTTTGGCAGGGAATTAATAAAGTGATGCAACTCTGATTTGTCGGATTCATGTGGTCTGAGTTTTAGCATTTGTCTCTCCTTCGTGTTTCATATTTATATTGTTATGTTTCATCATTCAGTCATAAACATTTCTAGTTGAATTTTTTCAAGTTTGAAAGGTAGAATCCATTTAATATGCTCTGCCTTGGGAAATCATTCATACTCCGTTTTTTTTCTTCTATTTGAATGGGATTCATTTATCATGCCCCTTTAAGCTTCTCAACAGTATTTCCAGTCCATCTTATTTCAACTTGATTGCTAAATCTCCTGCCTATCTTGCCCCATGAAATACTCTGTGTCTTTGATTTAATTCCTCAGTTCATACTGTCCTCTTGTCCCATACATCCCCGAAACATTCAATCATTTACTAAAACCTCTTTCCCATTTATATACCTAGCCTAGAATCAATTCATTATTGTGTTATTGAATATCTATTCTATTGAGAGAGCCCTCTCTTGTCCTTGTAGGGCTAGCTACAAGGCTGAGCATGGTTTAGTTATTACTCTGATTTTCCTTTTTCAGCTTGAGGTTCAGATTGGGTGCTAACATGATCATCTACACTTCCACCCCAATCACTATTAGTGTATCCAAATAAATCTGAACATTCTGAAGCAGTATATAAAATTCCATACCTTTTGGTTCCTTTAACATACCTGAGATTTCTCTTCACTTCCTGCCAATGTGCATCCTTTGGCTTCTCCATGAATCTGGAAATCAAACTAATAGCATGAATTATGTTGGGCCTAGTTGCAGTCAAATACATGAGACTGCAAGCTATGCTCTTGTACAAGCTAGGATCAAAATCCTTGCTGTTGTCCTCTCTGCTGAGTTTTAATCCCATCACTGTGGGAGTGATTGTTGCTTTTCTCTCCTACATATTAAATCTTTCCAGCACTTCATTAACATATTTTTCTTGTGAGACACAAATCTGATTTTCATCTTGTTCTACTTCTATTCCTAAGAATTATTTCAACAAACCCATGTCATTCATTTCAAATTCTTCTTTCATGACTATTTAAAATTTTCAATAAGGTAATCATCATTACCTGTGAAAATAACATCATCAACATATAAAACCAAAATCAACATTTTACCATATTTTTCTTTGATGTAGAGGGTGGGTTCTCCCTCACACTTTTCAAATCCATTTTCCAGTAGATATGAGTCTATTCTACTATACCACGCTCTTGGTGCTTGCTTTAGCCCATAAAGAGCTTTCTTCAACTTGCACACTTTGTGCTCTTGGCCTTTCTTTTCATAGCTGATAGGTTGTTCAATGTAAACCTATTCCATTAACACTCCATTTAGGAATGTTGACTTCGCGTCCATTTGGTAAACTTTCCACTTGTTTTGTGCTGCTATGGACAACACTGCTCTCACGGTTTCCATTCTAGCAACCGGTGTGAAATTTTCCTCATAGTCTATCCCATGCTTCTGCTTATATCCTTTGACAACAAGTCTAGCCTTGTGTCTCTCTATTTTTCCTTCAGCATTACCCTTGGTCTTGTAGACCCATTTAACTACAATGACATCTTTACCTTTTGGGAGTTCAACCAAATCCCAAGTCTTGGGACTTTTTATGGCATTAATCTCCTCATCCATAGCTTCTATCAATTTCTTATCCTTAATAGCTTCTTCAAAGTGGATAGGGTCATCAAAATGACAATATAAAGCAAACAAAGAATTCATACCTTCATTTTTTGCCTCTTGTTCATAAATGTCATTCAAATTTCTGAACTTCTTACCTCTTTCATTAGGTGTACAAATGCTTGAAGAAGAACTTGTATTTCCTCCATGTGGTGTGCTTGGAGAAGCACTTTCATTTCTCCTCAAGGGTGTCTCTTGCTGCCCTTGTGTTGGTGCTACTGTTTGGGGATGTATTTCAGCCAACTCATCATTATTTTCATCATGAGATAAACAGTGTTTAACATTCATTGTTTTCTCTATGATTCCATCCCTAGCTTCCTCTTCAATAAACTGAAAATCTCTGCTCACAATAAAATTCTTGGTGGATGGGTTGTACAACCTATAAGCTTTGGATTCCTCACTGTATCCAATGAAAATACATTTCTCCCACTTGTTGTTCTGTTAGCTCCCTGTAATCAGCAAGATTGGCAAAGTCCGATCACAGAAACAACATTGTTTCAACCACTTTGGGATTCTAGGATCTAGCCCTCCTGAATCTGGAGAGGGATCTCTCCAATAAGTGCAAAGATGGATTTGTCTTTGAATTTTGGGGTAATAATATTAGGCTAGTTATGAAGGCCAAGGGTTTGTTTTTTTTTGGATGGTTGAGCATGATTACTGTTTGAGGTGGAAAGTTCTAAATGCAAAGAGTTCCAAAGGTGAGAAGTTGCAAGCAATCAAAATAAGCCTTGGCCAGGAAGATAGATAATTATAGGTTTTAGTACATTGGGCTATGGAGTCATAATAGGATTTAATTGGAATAGCAAGAGGCAAGAGTGGTCCATGGGGCAAGTCATCTATGTCTAAGGATCTCTCTGAAGATTGATTTATGGAATGAAATGATACAACAAGAAGGAAAATTAAACAGATGCAGAACAAAGAGCAGCCAAGGATCTGGTAAGAACTTTTAAACTAGCTAGCCTTTGACAAACACTTGAGAAGAACATAAAAGAAAACTAGGATCTGGTAAGTACTTTTAAACTAGCCAGCCTTTGATACACTTTCAATAGAAAACATTCTATAACAAAGGGAAACTTGAAAGCAACTGTTGGAGTAGAAACTAGCGGGCCGGGCTCACCACAAATCCTCTCCTAGCTCTACTTTACTTGGTTACTTTCAAGACCAACACAAAGATAACACAGAATGGCATAAGATCTGGTAAGTACTTCTAAACTAGCAAGCTTTTAACACATTCCAGGGGAAACATTCAGATAGCCTTTGGGGATAGAACTAGGACCAGGGCAGACCATATCTTCCATAGTTCATCTCTACTTAACTAATGCTGAACATAAAATTCAAGAATAATATTCAGCTAAGGTAATAAGACGAGGGAACGCTAGCATTCCTATGCTTAAACTGAATTAAATCATTCCCAAATAACACATATTGGAAGAAAACATTCAGATAAAGATTTTCAGTCAGAGAAGGTTACTGATATACAGTAGGTCCTTACTCTATGCATGATGTGCTTTATAAGAGAAGATGAAACACAGTGAAAACATAAAAAAAATGACAAGTTACAATGAGAAAAAACATCACCGTCATCATAGACCAGGATTCCATAAATCAACTTGTATTGATGCTCCAAACCAGTTACAACTTTAAGTCCAATGCTTTAGTTTAACAATCATCTACACATCTCAGCCTAACTTATCTATCACTAGCAGAGCTCCAAGGGCCAGTGAACACTATTTACAATCAGAATTTTAAGCTCAAATGTATTTCAAAGTTCTACAACCAACGGTTTCTCATCTTCTACAGAAGTATTTATAGAAGAATGAGGAGGTGAGATCTCAATAAAAGATCTCCCAAGACAATTAATATAGATTAATGACTTCTCAGCCTTTGAGGGGCTCGATGGAGAAGTTTACAGGTGTTCTGTCTATATTAATTGTTTTACACTTTAAGATTAAGCTCGGTGGGAACTTTTGTTGACTTTCGAGGCTCTGTGTCATGTTGGAGTAACTCTGCAGATATTTTTTGCATTAAGTTCCTTGCAGAAGTAACTCTCTGGCTGCGTTGAGGCAAATATTTGATTTTGCTCAATAACTTCGGCCTCTGTTTGAATGCTTGTGGTTACAGGTAGCACTTGTGGTAGCTGAGAGGAATCAATTTGCCTCAGATGTGGCGGTGGAGGCCTTTCTCTCTGTTGAACACTTATGATTTCCTTTAACTCTGATTTAATTTGGAGGATTAGGCTTTTGATAATCAATCTTAGCCGTAATCCCCAAATTTGTCTTCAATCTTCTATTCTGCTGTGTTCTGTCTTCGACACTGATACTCTTTTAATTGTGATTTAATGACACAGTGTCTTGTTGATGTGCAGGACTGCACAGGGCCAATATGGAATCAATTCCCATGAAGCGTTGATGAAACGTGTTTCCAGACCCTTTATATCTCTTTCCCTTTGATAAACGAAAGACCAGAGGATCGTCACCATCGGCTTTCATTTTTATTTGTTTATAATGGGAAAACGTTTGAAACCTGCAAAATACAAACAATATTTAAGAAATCCTGCATTTTTTGGGTTTTAATGCTGCAGAGGGTGTGGGGAGGAGCATATCCGTTGGATGGCAGCATCCAATGGTGGAGATCTGCGTAGAAGAGGTTAAAAAAAGAGAGAGGAGGGATAATTAAGTCAGAGCCATTGATTTATGAGTAATCAAGAAGATCAAAGGTTGGGATAAGCGGTAGACTAATAATGTGAAGGATTCACATTATTCGTATTTAACAAGAAAATGTGAGAATCCAAGGTTTAAACCTTTGGCGAGGGTGGAGGGTGATAAAGTAATGCCAGAAGGATCTGGGACCGTCTGATCTAGACACGTGGACGGTCCAGATCTTAATCAGAGGATCGCAATCGGTGGGGAAAGAGTTTGCACGACGCTGAAAACTTTGCGATGCGATTGAGTGATGATCGTTGATCTGAGGATCAGATCAACGGTGGGTAACTAATCGGAGGGATGGCCAATCGGAGGGGACAAAAAAATGTAGCGATCGAAAAATGCGATGCGATTGAGCATTGTCCGTTGGCTCGACCTTAGATCAACGGTCAATATCGTTTCAATTGCACTAGCGGAAACCCTTATGATATATGAAAAAACCAAAAGTTTTAATATAACAAAGGTTTTGATATGGGCGGGATATATGTATAATATGGTTAGGCGCCTGTCTGCCGAGCTTGTGGATGTATGGAATGTAGTATGCCCGGGGCGTTATAACAAAGGGCTAGTCGCAATCGGAGCCTCGGGCTCGGGCTTTTCAATCTAACCATTTGATATTTTTGCGATGCGATTAGCGCCTTGGGATATTTTAACATTTGGTCCCGAGTGAAAGTTATATGGAGTGAAAGGCAGAGGGGGGTAGAGTTTATATATATATGACCCAATCGCATCGGATTTTTTGATGTGGGTCTATCAATCAACCCTTTGTGAATTTCTCCGATGCGATTGCGCGATCCGGTCTTTTTAATCTAAACATTTTTTATTTGAAAAACATAACTCCGACGCTTCAGATCAAAACTTTGGGTAAGTGGGTTTTATGAATTTACAAAGAAAAAGGTGATTGGGAATGGGTTATTAAAATGTTTTAAGCGCCGAAGGCGGGCGAATGGGTTATATGAAATAAATATAAAATCGGGGCTATGTTCAAGGGTTTAATCGCATTGGAACTTCTTTAACATGGCAAACAAACTTGCGCGTTGGGACTTTGCGATGCGATTAGTGCTGAAAGGGGTTAGTGCTTGGTTCTAGCACCAAAGCGTATGGTGGGGAAGTGGTTAGGAATTAGCGCAAGGGGGCTTAAGTCCATATTAATAAAAACTTGTTTTTTATGAAATGTTTCAGAGTTTTTAATGGATTTGGGGGTTTCAGTATAGTTTAAAAATGAGTTTTAAACTATGTAAAGAGGATTTTCACGAATGGGAGAAGGGAATCATGAAAAATAGAGGAGTTTTATGGAGAAAAAGGGGAGCAAATGAAGGTTAGTTTTGAGTGGAGGAAGGGGAAAAATGATGATTTTGCAGCAGTTTTTTCTCATGAAATCAGTAGAACTTCTGAGTATAAAATGGGAACAGCAGTGAAGATTTGGACAGAGGCATGAGGCCTTCAAGATTCTTCAAGAGCCAACACTTTTTAGTGATAAAATTTGTTCCTTGAAGGCTCCAAAAGTCTTAGCCACCTTTTGTTATAACAAATTTTATAGGTGGCTAACAGTGGCTCCACTTGGGGATGGTGCCTTCTTGAAGGCATCAAGAACTTCAGACTTGCATTCTCTGGGAGGCTGACCTGTGCCACATCCATTATTCTCTGGGAAGCTAACCTGTGCCTCATCCATTGGGCTGCCCTTCCTTTGTTGGGATGATCTTGCTTTGAAAACATATTAGTAGCCATAAAAACAATGGATATTTCATCAACAAGCTTTCTACCTACCCAATCCTACTGATCTAACATTTTTTATTCTTTAGAGTGCACTTGGATTGGCAAACTATTTTCACAACATTTTATTCTTTTGAAAGAATGAAATCTAATCTATTTCTACTCCTTATTTCTCCCTGAACTCAGATTAAACAGTTGAGTTCAAATGCTTCTATACCTAATCTACTAATCTGTTAGGATTAAACAGTCTAACAGATTTTTATTCTCTAATTTCTACAGCAGAAATTTAAAAGCATACAAGTCAGGATTAAACAGTCTAACTTGATGCTGGTCTATGGCGTAAAAGACAAGGTGCACATAGATATTTATTTTGCAGAAAATTTAAAACAACATGGAAGGCTTAGGATCTGAAAATTCAAAGCACTTCCTTCATCCTTTTACAACTTTGTTTTGACTCTTATTTGAGCTGTTTCTTCCTTGTTCTCTGGTTCAGATTTTGAGATTTTTAGAACCAGTTTATTTTTGTTTCCGACTCAAGAAAATAGAACATTTTTGCGTCATATTTCTTTGGAAACTTAGGTTCAGATTTTAAACATGTTTGAACCTTTAATTTCTATCATAATCTATCTACTGATAAGCCAAGATTAAACAGTTTGGCAAATCGAATTCACTATCCTATCAGCAGAAAATTTAAAACTAATTAGTCAAGATTAGGCTGTTTGACTAACTAGAAGTGTGTTTCGCATTAGTGGCATTTAAGCTTGCACACTTTCAGATTTGTTTCTCTTTTTGGTATGGGTTTGTACCTTTATTGTTTTGACAATCCGCCCTCTTTTCTTTCTTTCACTGTTTTTGTATTTTTGATTTTTTTAACTTTGAATGCAATGGTGGATGAAATATTTATAATGGAAAAAAGATAAAAAGGCCTCAAAACATAGCATGGATTAAGAGAAGTAATGTTTGAGCATCCTGCCATTGACAAGACCCCCAAACAATTCTGCTCCATTAAGCCCTTGTAAGAAATAGGAATTGTTACCAATAGCTGAATGAATGAGATAAGGGCCAAGCCATAAGTTGTCAAATTTCCCGTGCTTGCCCTTGTCTTCCCTCCTTGAGTCCCACTTTAAAACTTTGTCCCCAATCTTGAAATTGCTGGCCTTTGTTCTTCTGTAAAAAAGCTTTTTAATGCGGATATGTTTCTGCAATTCTTTGTTATAAACCAACTCTCTGGTTTGCTGAAGATGAATGGTATGATTTATTCTTTTAAATGTGTCATTTTCTTCAATTTTCAACGCTTGAATGAACTTCATCACTGGTACACCAAGGCTATTTGGAAAAATTGCATCAGTACCATACACAAGCTAGAAAGGTGACATACTAATAGATTTCTTCAAAGTCAATCTGTCAGCCCAAAGTGCATGGACCAGCTTTGTGTGCCAAGACTTTTTGTTGTCCTCCAATAATTTCTTGATTATGTTCACTAAACTCTTGTTTGAGGATTCTGCAAGTCCATTACCTTGAGGGTAATAGGCAGTGCAATGCCCCAATGTTATATGATATCTGTGATAGAATTCAACCATATTATTTGATCCAAATGTTGCTGCATTATCAGTGATGATCTTGGTAGGACAGCCAAATCTGGAGAGAATGTTAGTCTCAATGAATTATATAATAATAGAATCATTGGCTTGCCTACAAGGAATGTCTTCTATCCATTTAGTGAAGTAGTTTGTGGCAGTAAGGATCCATCTATGCTAGGCAAAAGATGGTGGATGGATTTCTCCTATGAAGTCAAGTCCCCACTGTTGAAAAGGGGCTTCAACAGTGATTGGATGCAGAGGCAGGGGTAGCAGTTTTCTTTTGCCTTCAAAAAGTTGACATTTATGACAAACAATGATCATTTTGTGTATATCAGGAAAAAGAGTAGGCCAATAGAAACCAACCCTCAAAATTTTGTTGGCTGTTGTCTTCCAGTATAAATGACCTCCACACTCTCCTTCATGGAACTCGTGCTTAACCTTCTCTGCATCCAACTCAGGCAAACATTTAAGCAATAGACCACTTAAATTTTTCCAATAAAGACATTTATCAATAATGCAATAGTTTACAGATTTTAACTTTAGGAATCTTGCATTTTTCTTTGTCAAACCAGGAGGTGTATTTAAATTAAGCAACACATAAATAATATCAGCATACCAAGGAGAAATCATAAAATGGTCTTCAACAAGAGGAGTTGAGAATCCTTCTTGGTCATCCAAAGCACCAATCATATTAATATCAAGAACTTCAAAATTTGATTCAGCCATTAATCTAGCTAGACCTTGGCCTTTGATGAGTTTAGTGGGTTTTATCTCTAAATCATATTCAAGAATAACAACAATCCACTTACCTCTCGTACCATCTGCGTCCTGTGTTAGAATGTCTTTAACAACTGAGTTTGGGACAAAGGCAATGATGTGTGAGTGAAGGATGTACACTCTGAAGTATTTCGAAGCTTTAACCAAAGAAAAAGCTTGCTTCTCCATAATGTTGTACTTCAGAGGGGCATCCCTCAATGCCTTAATAAAGAATGCAATAGGCTGCTCTTGTCCTTGCGGATTTTTCTGTAAAAGGACAATAGCTATGGTATGTTCTGATGCAAATGAAAAAATATAAAAATCTCTTGAAAAATCAGGACTTATAAGAACCGGTGTTTTGGTTAATGCTTATTTCACTAGTTCAAAGGACTTCTTTTCTTCCAAGGTCCATCTTACCCCTTGCTCCTTTTTTAAAATTTTTGTGATATTCCTAAGGAGCTCAGCCAAGTTGGGGATGAACCTTCTCAAAAAGTTAATCTTTCCAATGAAAGATTGCAACTCTTTGATGTTCCAAGGATGAGAGATTTGCAATATGGCCTCAATCCTCTTTGGATCTATCTTTATACCGTCCTCAGAAATAATGTGCCCAAGAATTTTACCTTCTTGGAGACCAAATAGTGTTTTCTTAGGGTTTAAAGATATTCCAAACTTTCTGCATTTCTCGAAAATTTTTCTCAAATGTTCTAAGTGCTCTTCATCTATTTTTGAAAACACAGTGACATCATCAAGGTATTAATGATGAAGTAGCCCAGTTCCTCTGAGAATGATATGTCCATGGCTCTCTAAAAAGTTGCTCCAGCATTCATTAGACCGAAAGACATTTTTACATACATGAAAGTGTCCCATGGTGTAGTAAAGGCTGTCTTTAATTGATCAACAGGGTGAACTAAGATCTTATTGTACCCTGAGTAGCCATCAAGCAAAAAAATTCTTATAGACCCTACCACCCTTTGTAAAATATGATCCATCTTAGGTAAATGGTATTTTGTCTTTCAATGAAGCTTTGTTCAAGTCTCTAAAGTATGTACAAAGCCTGATCTCTCCAGTTTTCTTCCTAACCGACGCTAGATTAGACACCTACTCGGAATATATAATAGGGACAATAATACCAGCAACGTACATTTTCATGATCTCCTTCTGAACCAAAGGCAACTAAACAGGGTTTATTTTGTACAGTTTCTGTTTGAAAGGTTTTTTGGTTTTCTTTGAGGGGAATTTTGTGCTGTATTATTTCAGTGTCATAGGATTTAAGATCCTTGTAGGATTTAAGATCCTCGTAACTCCATGCAAAAACATCAGAAAATTCTTTAAACAGCTCTATGTATTTGAGTTTAATGTGAGCTGGTAAAGTCTTAGACAGTTTAATGATCATAGGTTTAAGTTCACTGCCAATATTTCACTCTTCCACTTCAGTCTCTACAGGTTCCAGTTTTGGTTTATTTTCCACATCGTTAAAATCGAACAACTCTTCTAAAGGGGTCAGACACTTAGGCAAAATTTCATCTTTAGAGTGCAGAGTTTCTAACTCTTCATTCAATTCTGTTTTGTTTATAAGTTTGCTTGTCAGAAAATTAATATTTACAAGCTCAGGAGACGGCTCTTCTTCACCAAGAAAATTTTATTCACCATAGTCTGTATCATAGTTTGAGTCTGAACTGTGTAGTTCGAATTCATTTCTGAATTGTATGAAGTCTTATATTTGTTTGTCTCCGTCAAACACCTGCCAATATTTTTCATTATCAGGAAAGGCTGGTCTAAATTTAATCTGAGTTGTGCAGTCTTTGGTTTCATATGACGTTAAGCATGTTCTAGCTGCAAAGGCTAAATTGTGGGCGACAATATTTCTTGTCCTTGGGACAAAAATCAGTTTGGACTCCTTGAAAGTTTTCAAAAGATCCATGACATCGTTTCGGTAGGCCCTAAGTCTGGGATGATTTGCGTTATACTCCCCATTGACTTGCCTAATGACTAACTCTGAATCCCCGTGAACTTTAATTCTCCTCTCTCCTAACTTTTTCAACAAATGTAAGCCCAAAAGCAGGGATTCGTATTCAGCTATGTTGTTTGAAAACTGAAAGTTTAATTTACAGGAAACACATTCTGTGTGGTTGTTTTCAGTGTTGCAAATCTAGACACCTGCACCAGCGTTAGTCCTAGTGCATGACCCGTCAAAATACATACTCCATAGAGGACTGTTTTTGGTTTCGTCTGTTTGGTTATCGTCCTCTTCAATTACCGTGCTTTCTAATTTTTCATGATTAGTGGCACTTAATTGAATTTTTTTTTACTCTTCAGGTTTTTCGTTAAGTGGAGGAACTTTTTCTTGAGTGTCTAGATTAAAAAGCAAAGGAGGCATGACTTGTAGTTCAAAACCCATATTTGGCTCGCTGTTGTTTAACGGTTCAACAAATTTTTTTGACAGTTCTGTGCTGTTTACCTCCTCCTCTCTATTGGCCATAAATTCTATCAAAGTTACTTGTTCATCCAATGTTTCTTTATTAAAAAGGATAAATGAATCAAGGCCTATGTTTATAGAGTATAGAGGGGAGTTTTGCGGTCTGTCTTGACTTGTAACTATGTATTGCATATGGGTTTCCCTTTACAGTCTTCTAGTCTG
Organism: Pinus albicaulis; assembly: GCA_034641835.2. NCBI lineage: Eukaryota > Viridiplantae > Streptophyta > Pinopsida > Pinales > Pinaceae > Pinus > Pinus albicaulis. Next base: position 203,353,286 of record CM076571.1, on the reverse strand, counting down.
ATTGAAAATAGGGATAGTCGTATAGGTCATGTCCATTTTCATAGTCCCTTGTAGCTTAGCCCCCCACGATCTTGATAAAAACATTCCATATTTGGGGGGAACATCAGCCATAACGATATCCATTACTAAGGATTTAGCTGGAATTTGGGCTAAGTTAACACATAGGTCTTTGATTAATCCTAAACATTTTACTCTTCTTGAGTCAAAGGCGTACAGGTCCTTGTAAGGTCTGGTGATTTCTAGACCAAGACTCTCCATCACAGCTTTAGGCATTAAATTATGAGAAGCCTCGGAATCATGCATAGCGTTGTGAAATTTTTTGTCATGAACGTTTAAACTCACGTAAAAGGGAGGAACATGTCCCTCTTGATACATACCTTCAATCTTTGGACCAAAAATAAGCTCTGGTTGGTCATCATTAAGATTGACAGTGTCCTCATTATCTTCAATGTTTAAAGCCTTCAAAATTTGGGTCCTATATACATGCTGGGCAGCTAACTCAGTCAAGGGAACAGAGATTTTGATTTTGGAAATTTCCTGCTCCAGGCTGAAATGGATTTGACACTTTAAAGCGCTGGTCTCAGCCTTATCAGCTGTCACTTTATCAACAATATCAGCTTGCTGATTTGTCCTATTTACATTTGACAAAATGGTTTTAACAGGATTACTAGCTGAGATGTTAGTACTACTAATGTCTGCACTCTGTTTCTCATTGTTTTGAGTGTCTTTCTCTTTACCATTATCAGAATTAATAACCACCGTTTTATCCTTTTGTTTGACAATTTTAGGCTTGGTTACAGTGTTGTTTTGTGAAGATTTGTCAGAGGTTTTGTTGTTGGGGGTTTGTTGACTGGTTTTGCTTCTAAGGTCATATTCTTTTTGAGATTCTATGATGACATTTTCCATGTCTTGATAATAATTTTCATCATCATCTCTTCTGTCATCATAAGGTGTGTATAGACCTTGTTTTATATCATAATGAATCTCAAAGTCATCATTAGCTACCCCCAGCATGTTGATATCATCCTCCTCTGTTATTTCATATGTTTCCTCAACCTCACTTACATATTTTTGATGAAAGAGCGGAATGATCTACTGATCATCTTCCCTGGGTCTGTTTGGAGGTTGATTCCTTCTAAAATTATGGTTTTGGTTCTGGTTTCTATTTTGAGGAGCAGTTTGGTTTTGACTGGCTTGTGCTCTCTTAATTATGCTCATCTCTTTCATCATGTCTTCCATCATTCTCTCCATCTTTTAGTTGGAAGTAGAGGGTGAATATTCCTCTCTAAAGTACACTCTCTTTTCATTTTTCATTCTTGCTCTCTTTTCCATTAAGTTGACTTCCACAGAAAGAGCACATTTTTGCATCTCTTCAAGAGTTGCAGGATCTCTTTCCCTCAGCTGATAAGCCATCTCAGGGTCAAACCCTTCAAGAAACTTGTTTAAAGCTGAGCCTTGTGGAGGTTTTAGTTCTGGGGAAAGTGCATTATACACACTGTTAAATATAGTGCAATAAGCTTGCACACTTGCCCCAGTGTTTCTATGGAGGTTCTTGTAGTTAGAAAGGACTTGGAGAGGGTTTTTCTTTACTTCCCATTTGCTTAAGAATGTTTGATGGAAGGCTAGGAGATCATTAATACTATGGGGGGTTAAAACTTTGAACCATTTTCTTACTTCTCCCCCTAAGCTCTGAGCAAATAATCTAAGCTTGACATAATCATCACCAATTTCATTTCTGCCAAAGTAGTCATTCATCTTATCCACATGTTGTGATGCAGTTGTATCATTACTAGCATCATATAATGGAATTTTGGACTGATAGTCCTGTGGAAGATTGACTAATGGTATAGGAAGGACTAACGGAGCATACCATGCTGCCATGATATGTGGTGGGGGTGGATTCACAAGAGGTGGATTGACAAGAGGGAGAGTGGGTTGAAGTGGAGTGGTTTGAACAGTGGATGAAGGATGAAGGGATGTGGATGGAAAAGCAGTAGATTGCTGAGCTGATCTTGGATGAGAGACACCTAAGTTGTGAAGGAAATGAAAATCAGGAGGTGTTGTTTCTCTACTACCAGGATGTTCACTTGTCTCCGGGGATGAAAGTGGAGACTCAAAGTCTAGCCGAATTATATCATCAAATGACCTAGTTCTAAATGGATTTACTAAGTCAGCTTGTGATTTTTGTAGAGCTGTAAGATTTTCAGGAACTGAATTAGCTCTCAAGGGTGATCTGAAAACAGTTGATAATTTAATCTTAGGAGACTTCCTAAGGATACTTTTTGAATTATCAACTATCTCAGGTGGATCAGGGTTAGGATGGGCTCTAGTGTCAATCTTTCTAGGAGCCACTATGCTGTGTTTCTCAGACCCAAATAAACAGGAAAAGTTCAACCAGGTATGACAGTATTTGAGATGTTTACTAATCCGTTTACACAAATCTTAATCCTACTATCCTCTAACTGAGTTTGAATGATATTACAATGACAAAGGTTCTTCCCAGTGGAGACTTAAAGTCCGTTAAGGATTGTGGAGTTGCCAAGTGGAATTTCTTAGTTCTTTTCAGAGGTAAAAGGTTTTATGGTCCACCACCATGTTTATTGAATACCAATCTAATTTTTTTTTATAGGTTTTCTGAGTTATTTTTCAATTTTGTGGTTTCTAAGAATATCCTAACTCTGTTTCAAAACTTAGCTATGGTTATGAGACAAAGAGTTTGCACAGCGCTGAAAACTTTGCGATGCGATTGAGCGATGACCATTGATCTGAGGATCAGATCAACGGTGGGTAATTAATCGGAGGGGAAAAACAGATGTACCGAACGAAAAATGCGATGCGATTGAGCGTTGTCCGTTGGATCGACCTTAGATCAACGGTCAATATCGTTTCAATTGCACCGGTGGAAACCCTTATGATATATGAAAAAACCCAAAGTTTTAATATAACAAAGGTTTTGATATGGGAGGGATATATGTATAATATGGTTAGGCACCCATATGTGGGGCTTGTGGATGTATGGAATGTAGTATGCTCGGGGCATTATAACAAAGGGCTAATCGCAATCGGAGCCTCGGGCTCGGGCTTTTCAATCTATCCATTTGATATTTTTGCGATGCGATTAGTGCCTTGGGATCTTTTAACATTTGGTCCTGGGTGAAAGTTATATGGAGTGAAAGGTGGAGGGGGTGGAGTTTATATATATATGACCCAATTGCATTGGATTTTTTGATGCGGGTCTATCAATCAACCCTTTGTGAATTTCTCCGATGCGATTGCGCAATCCGGTCTTTTTAATCTAACCATTTTTTATTTGAAAAACATAACTCCGGCGCTTCAGATCAAAACTTTGGGTAAGTGGGTTTTATGACTTTACAAAGAAAAAGGTGATCGAGAATGGGTTATTACAATATTTTAAGCGCCGAAGGCGGGCCCATGGGTTATATGAAACAAAGATAAGATCGGGGTTGTGTTCAAGGGTTTAATTGCATCGGAACTTCTTTAACATGGCAAACAAACTTGTGCGTTGGGACTTTGCGATGCGATTAGTGCTGAAAGGGGTTAGTGCTTGGTTCTAGCACGAAAGCGTATGGTGTGGAAGTGGTTAGGACTTAGCCCAAGGGGGCTTAAGTCCATAGTAATAAAAACTTGTTTTTTATGAAATTTTTCAGAGTTTTTAATGGATTTAGGGGTTTCGGTATAGTTTAAAAATGATTTTTAAACTATGTAAAGAGGATTTTCATGAATGGGAGAAGGGAGTCATGAAAAATAAAGGAGTTTTATGGAGAAAAAGGGGAGCAAATGAAGGTTATTTTTGAGTGGAGGAAGGGGAAAAATGATGATTTTGCAGCAATATTTTCTCATGAAATCAGCAAAACTTCTGAGTATAAAATGGGAACAGTAGTGAAGATTTGGACAGAGGCATGAGGCCTTCAAGAGTCTTCAAGAGCCAACACTTTTTAGTGATAACATTTGTTCCTTGAAGGCTCCAAAAGTCTTAGCCACCTTTTGTTATAACAAATTTTATAGGTGGCTAACATGTCCAACTTCTTCTTAGCTGATCCGGAATGTGTGCATAGGCCACACATCCAAAAACCTTCATGTGTGTGACACCTTGCTTTGTGACACTCCATGCCTCTTCCGGCACTTTGTTCATAACTCCTTTTTTAGGGCACCTATTCAAAATGTACGCTACACAATGTACAGCTTCAGCCCAATAATCATTAGGCAAATGCTTTGCCTTTAACATACTCCTTACCATGTCCATTAGGGTTCTATTCTTCCTTTCGGCTATTCCATTTTGCTGCAGAGTATATTTAGTTGTAAACTACTTATGAATACCATTTTCTCTACAAAAACGTAGAAAATATTTAGAGATATACTTACCTCCTCTATCAGTCCTTAGGACTTTGATATGCAGCCCACTTTGGTTTTCAGCAAGTGCTTTGAAATTGCAAAATATTTCAAGCACTTCACTTTTGTTTTTCAAAAAGTAAACCCAAGTTTTTCTTGTAAAATCATCTATGAATGTTAACATATAGTGGCTACCAGCAAGCGATGGAGTTTGCATCGGTCCACATAAATATGAGTGGACAATCTCTAAGGGTGCCTTTTCCCTTATGCTTTTCCCAGAAGGAAAAACTTTCTCTGTGTTGTTTCCCCAAGATACAACCTTCACAAAGGTTGTCCAGTTTCTATATCAATGGTAAGCATCTTACCATTCCTTTTCTATTCAACAAGTTAAGGCCTCCAAAGTTGAGATGTCCAAATCTCAAGTGCCACAACCAATTGTCATCTTTTGGTTCACTTTGGAAAGCCTCTTATGTCACTGCTGCTATCTCTTCTTCATTTTTCAAATCTGCTCTCATTCTGAGAGGGAACATCCTGTTCCTTGTCATCTTCACTTCAGCAATACATTGTTTGCTGGGTGGTTTATCCATGATGGTACAAACATCATCCTCAAAGAAAACATTATACCCCTTTTGAACAAGCTGTCCAATACTTAAGAGGTTACACTTCATTCCTGGAACATAATAAACATCTACTATGGATTTCTTTGCACCTTTCCTTGTTAAAACATTTACATCTCCTTTTCTCATAACATAAACTTTGCTATCAGTTCCTAGTGTGACTTGTGACTTCACACTCTCATCTAAGATAGAAAACATTGCTATGTTTCCTGTCATATGGTTACTACAACTGGAGTCTAGAAACCATAAATCTTCATTCTTTTCTTCAGCCATATTACAAGCTAAAAATAATTTGTCTTGGCTGATATTTTCTCTAGTAAAATTTGCATTTGTTCTATTTCCCATATCATGCTGCTTCTTTCTACATTCATTAGCATAATGTCCATATTTGTTAAAATAGTGACATTGGACATTGGATTTATCATACCTTTTTCCTTGAGCAGTCTGCTGACTACTCTGCTGGTTGCTTCCTTGGCCTTGATGCTGATTTGGATTGCTGCCCCTTCCTTGAGCATTTGCTGGACTGTTTCTTCCACCTCTGTTTTGGCTTCTGTCTCTTCCTCTTTTGTTTCCTCTGCCTTTCCCTCTTCCTCTTCCGAAATACATCTACGTCTTAATGGCATGCTCTAGAGATGAGTTTTCACTTCTACCCAATCTCTGCTCATGGGTCATCAGTGATGCATGTAGCTCATCCACTGAAAAATTTGTGGGATCCTTAGTCTCCTCTATGGTGGTGACAATCACATCGAATCTTGAGGGTAAACTCCTCAAGATTTTTTCCACAATCCTCTTTTCTTCAAGAGTCTCTCCATGAGACCTTATCTGTGTGACCATTCCAATCACATGAGTGAAGAATGAGTCAATTTTATCTAACTCCTTCATACAGAGAGTCTCAAAGTCTCTCCTCAGCAACTGTAGTTTTGTTGTCTTCACTTTCTCCATGCCTTGATAGGCTGTCTTGAGAGTTGTCCATGCTTCTTTGGATCTCTTGGCTGCTACTATCCTAGGAAACACACTCTCATGCACTGCTTGAGACAAAAAGTAGAGGGCCCTTGAATCCTTCTTCTTATTTCTCTTCAGCAGTTCCTTCTCTGCTTGTGTTAAATCATCAAGCTCATTTTCATCTTCTGGCTCATAAAAGCCATCCTCAACAAGTTCTCATAAGTCTTGGGAAGCAAATAATGCTCTCATAGTTATTGACTAGTAGTCATAATTTTTCCCATTAAATTGTGGGAGATGGGTATTTCCAATACCCATGCTAGTGCTGGCTCCAGCCATTCTTGCACTCTTAAATATGCTTCAAAAAACACTTGACTGTGTATTTAAAATTAACTGACTGTTCTGCAACAGTAACACAATAAACTGTATAGAGAAATACCTTGAATTCCTTTTGGCTGAGACTTCACTCTGCTGGAGAAGCTACTGCAACAAAGAACTCCTTTCCTTCAACTTCTTTGACCTTCAAAGAGCTTGGACTAGCTCCCATACCATGTTGGAATTTATGAATATTCCAGAACAAAAATGGAGAGAGTAAAACTCTCCTTTTTTAACACAAAGAAATTAAAAATTTTACTCACAGCGACATAGTTTCAACACTTAAAACAAACTTCTATTCCTTAAAAAAAAACTATTACAATGCTTCCTCACTGAGGGGGATTACAAAAATAGGACTGCTTCCAACGCAATGCCTAAAAATGACTCACTGTCTCATACAAACAACACTTTGTCTCTCTGGAAAAATACACTGTTGTGTATTTTTTTTTTCGCACTGATGTGCTTTCAAAACATAACACTGTCTGTTGTAAAAACAAAACTATTCATTATAGGCTCTTGGGCCTTTTTGCTTTTATATGCTACGCATATAATAAAAACATTACAAACTATATATCAAATAAAACTTAACAACAAATCTATTTAAAAACTGACAGGGCCCACCAGACTACATTACAAAAAGACTTTATATCAAACCCCGTCGTGCATATTAAAACATTAACCTTTGACATAAGACTTTGTATCACGCGATGGATGTCAGACTTCAAAGAACTTTAAACCAAATCACATGAGCACTTTTCGCATAACAAATCTTTCCTTGCTGACGTATGCATTTGTGCGCGCGATAAAAATTCAAATTGCGTTTATAAACTATTTCGGGTCCGCCCAGGGCTTGCTGATGCAAGCGCCAATTGTAACGCAAAACACAACTATGAACTCTTCTTTATAGCACCCATCGGGTCCGTGTTATAACAAACAAACGGATCAAATAATAAAGTTCCGATGTCGATCAATAAACGGACGCGATGAAAGTTTTAACTCCGTTGCATAACTCCATCGGGTCTGCACATTAAACATTTCAATCGGCCCAAAAAAAAGTTCGATCGCCGATTGAAAGAGCAGATGCGATGGACAAATACACTCTGCCCTAAACAATGGATCGGGTCCGCCCTTTGGTTAATGCAATCAAGGCATAAACAAAAAATGCTCCCGATTCAAACTTTGCGATTGAATATTAAACTGCCACGTGGTCTGTGGACCCGCGGACCTCGGCTTACGGCGGAGGGTGATTATAATACAATGTGACATGCGATTGCAGTCAATGCATCCCATCAGGCCAAAACAAAACAAAGGCTGTGGTATATATTTGATCGTTCTGTTTGCGGAACTTCGGCACATCAACAAGACACTGTGGGGACCACCGGGGTTAAAAATAAAACGCCCGCATACAAAAAATCTGTTCACTCTGTTTCAAAAACAAAAGTACTCTGTTTTGCCCAAAATAGAGACTGTCCCCGAATCACTTAAGAAAGACTCTGTTTTTCAAAATGAAAGGACTGCGCCAATTCAACCAAAACTGAGACTGACTGTTCAGCCATTTTAGAAAGCGGCTGGAGGAGAAAAAAAAACTGAGGAATAAAAATGGAAAGCAGCTCTACACAGCCATTGTTGAAAGTAACATTTCAACAATCCATATATCTTGAATGGGCGCTTGTGTTGGGTGACCAGTAAAATGCATGAGAGTGATTGGAAATTATTTTATTTTTGGAGTCTGATTCATGAAAAATCAGCTCTGAATTTGAGCAACAGAGTGTGAAGTTTTGTTTGACAAAACCTTAGCTTTGTGTATTGATGGATGTTTCGCCTCAATATTTTTTTGCATAACAATAAGCCATCGGCATTGGCAGTGCCCTGGATTCACAGAGATTGATGCGCTATTTGCAGCGCTGTAATATGTAAATATATGCTTCGGGTATTGCTAATTGTATGTTCGATTTTTATTGAAAGCTGCTTTGCCTTCAATAGTTGTTTTACTGTCTCCTAACTGAACTGTACATGATTGAATAATGGGTTGAAATTTTCATGATTCTTTCGTCAGTTACAGCCTATAAATGTAAGCGTCTGGTATTGCATGTATGTTCCATCATTATTATTGAAAGCTGTTCTACCTTCCATGATAGTTTTACTGTCTTCTTACTAAACTCTGCATGATTGAATAATGAGCTGAATTTTTAATGATTTATTCCTCAGTTACAACCCATCTTACCCGCCTAGTGTTGCACTTATCCGATGATAAGGCAAGCAACGAAAGTCCTCTGCAGGTTAGGTGGCAAGTCGCGATGAGCATCATGATGTTTTGTCCACTGGTAAAAGATCAAAATAATAAGAGCCACGAAAAGCATTATACGTCTACACTATAAGACAGTTCTGAGTTGTGCGGGCTTGTTGAGAGGAATTTGTGTTGAGTTGTAGTGAGTTGTTTAGAGGAATTTGTGGAGGACCTACTATGGCTTTTAATATGACGATGATGCTCTGGGTCCAAAGCGAAAGCGTCGCTTTATTCGTTTTCGATTCGTTTTCGTGAGAGTTGGGTGACGTGACTCTACAACGGCGACATTGGAGCCCTGAATCAAACCCTAGTGCTGTGAGGCCCACTAAACAATAGATGTATGAAAACCCATAGTCAAACCCTAGTGCTTCGCTTGCTCCACATATTTTTCGTTTTGAAGTATTAAGGTATATACGGTTTTACGAATGGGAGTGGTATGTTATCACATATTTAAGCATTTTAATAATTATCATTATGTGTGGAAATCCAAGGGCAGCGAGATGATATTTTATGAACTAATGAGTCGGTGGGGAAATATATCTGAACTAGATTATGACTTCTTCTATTTATACTATATATTCTTTTATTATATATTATAAATTATATATTGGGAAGTTATATTGTTTTTGCTTTTAGTAAAAAAATAATTGATTTTCAATTAATTTTAAAATTTTGAAATAGATTTTATAAAATTTATTAAAATTTTGAAAAAAAATATATATTAAATTTAATATTTTGAAAATTAAAAATAAATTTTGAATTTTTTTAAATTTAAATTTTTTTATTGTAACTAATTTATAAAAAAAAAGCAATATCAATATTATTTCTTTTAATAATAACAACTTAAATATCTATATCGCAACTGCTCAAACCTTAAACAATAATTATAAATAATAATAATTTGCTTTAATTTTATATATATTACAATAAATATTAAACACATTTCCGTTAATAAATAATAAATATATTTCCGGTTGAGGCTCAATGTAAAGTGCAATTGTATGTAAACGACATCAACAAGAGGGTGCCTAATGTTAAAACATTAATATTTAGAGTGGATGTTATAAAGTTGTGAAATTCTTATTTGGTATCTTTTATGGTTATATTCCATTTGTAGTTTTATATTAATTTTATATTTTTAAAATTTTGAGAAATTTTAAAAATTAATTAAATTATAATTTTATTTTAAAGTATTATTATTATATTAAAAATGAATAAATGAAATGAATGTTTTTATATTTAAAGTATATGTAATAAAAAATTATATTTTGATAAGAATAAATAATTTGTCTTTTTTAATTAGTGTTGTGTTGTCAATTTGGTCATAAGTAATAGATAGCAACAAGTTGGAGGTTTTTTGAATTAATTGTTTTGGTTGCTCAATTTAATGATATTTCTATGTTGTTGTTGTTGGTACCAAATAGGTTTATATTTTTAAATACACCAACATTTTCAATAATTCTAGTATCTACAAGATAGTTAAGAAATGATCAAAGTAGTTAGTATGATTTTAAAGTTAGTGCAAGTTTGATAAGGGCTAATATGTTTTCACATTGTTTACAAATTTTCCAAATGTTAATTTTTAGCAATTTCATATTTTATGATTTTTTTTTGGATTTATCGTCTATTTTTTTTTAAATATCTTAGAATTCATTTTTTTCAGTAGCAATAATTTACAATTAATTTTTGCATAAGAGATAGGTACTAAGAAGCAATTCTGCATATTATACTTGTTTTATTTTATTTATTTTGAATATAAATAAATTTTCAAATAATAAAGTGTATAAATTTTTAAATTTATGACATATTTAAAGAATTAAAAATAAAATATTAATAGGAATATTTCAATTATATGGATTTACGTTAGTAAGTGATTAAAAATTTAAATAATTTTTGACAATAATTTTTTTATTATAGAATTGTTTAAAAAAATTAGATTTAATGGTGGAAAATTCAGAGTTTTCTCTAGATAGGATTTAATACTTATTATCACTTAGCTTGGTGTCATTGGGTACTTAGAAGTCGTGGTTCAACATGTGATTTCATTCAAAGAGATTATATTAAATGAAATTGTGACACATGCACACATAAGTGGTTCAAAGCCCACCTCTATGTCCTCGCTTTTATCTTGCGCCATTGGGTGTGGAACAAATCCCCCCCTTGTGTCCTATCTTATGTCATGGACTGTACAAGACATGGTCACTAGGTGCATTGTTAAGGAAATCCTTTTGTTAAGGTCCTAGGTTGAACTTCTTGTGTTAAGGTCCTAGGTTCCTAACTCGGTTAGGACAAATCCATCCATATTAAGAATTAAAATTTAGAATTTAATTTTTCATGGTAAAAAATATAATAGAAATTTATTTTTTCCCTCTAGCCCTTAGTATGCTTGGATTTGTGCTCATGGGGTTTTGAACCTAGGACCTTCACACAAGGAGTTTCTTGCAATGCACCCTCTCACCATGCATTCTTCGCCCTATGGGTGTAAAATAAAAAGGAGGATATTGGAGTGGGATTTTATCTACAAGGAGTGTCTTAACAATGCACCTTGTCAACATAGCATGTTGTCACCATATGTTCTTTACCTTATAGGGTAAAATAGAAGGGATGATATGGGGTTGGGCTTGATCCACTTATGTTTGCATAGGTTACGAGACCATATAATATAACCTCTTTGGACACAACCACATTGTTCAACAACTCGATATGTTATCCTTTCAACCCATGTTAAATTCCCATAGAAAAAAAGTTGGCCTATTGTCATAAGGCTTGAGGAGTATGCACCCCTAGGAAAGAGAAATTCTCATACAGGAACATGTTGGCCCATTATAATAAGACTTGAAGAGTAGGCACCTCTAAGATAGAGATTAACTCTAATGAAACTCAGGAAAACTCAACTCTTGTTAGGTCAAAAGTTATTCATATATCTAGCTCATGGTTTATTGGGTATACTCTTGGGGTTATAATGGTACCCAAAAGGTTTGATTTTGGATCTTACCTAGATTCGTCCAATAAGTTAAAAATTCACCATTCTTAAGAAGAAAAAGTATCAAAATTTTAATAATTAATTATTTTGTTTTATCGTTATATTTTAAAATATTACAAATAAATTATATTAATATCTCTATTTAACTGGTTTGTAATTCTATAATAGGGATATACATGAGTTTATTTTCGTAATTGAATTTGTGTTAACTCTCTTAGTCAACCGTAGCATCTACAAAATTTATCCCTAGTAGGTCATGCAATTCAAATTGCCTATTCTGATTGAATGAAGGCACAATTGTATTTATTTATTGTACACAGCTTTTTTGGAGGATTGAGAATTGAGAACATAAATTTCTCTTGCAAATTGCATAAGGAAATAGGAGAAATTCCTATTTTTTAGGGGCAAATTTGTGCTAGGAAATAGGAGCTCCTAAAAAGCCTTATTTGCCTAAGTGTTGCAAAAGTCTCGCAGAGAGTTGATCAGTCTTGCATGAAGCTTCAGGCTTAAAGTGAATTCTATGTAATAGATTAGATTGCTAAGTTGATTTAATACAAGAAAGAAAGGTTTTTTCTCAGTTGGGTTCCCCAAATATTTTTTTTGTTCTATGTGTGATTTTGTTTTTATTCATTGTTTTCTTTCCACAAAATTTTGGTAGAGAAATCTTGTGTCTTTTGTGATCAGTTTTCTCTCATTATAATTTTCAAAGTTTCAAGGATTTTCCACATGTTATTAGAGCTAAACACAATATTGGGACTAAGTTCCTCGATAAGATTCAAATTTCATTGTGTTGGGTGTGGAGCCTAATTATCATCCCGATTGAGAGGTCTTTGTTTGAGCTGGATGTATACCTCAGGAAGACTGTACACCCCTCCATGCGGTGGGGCCAACGGTCCCTTGACGGTGGTTTGGGGGGAGCTCCCCTGAAGCTAAAATAGGTGTAGAATTGCCTTGTAAAATATTGTAACTTTGTAGTCAACCTGGGTCATTCATTAGGCAAGTGATCTGATGGTAGAATTTATGTTTAATTTAGGGTTTTTTATTCACCCTAAAAGGCAACCCATTGGTTCATATGAGGGAATAATATTGTGGTAGTGTGCGGGGTTTGTATTCTGAGTGAGAAAGAGAAAGGGGGACTGTATGAGAGAGTATAGAAAACTACAATGGATCTGTTGTAGGTTGTGTGTCTTCATTTTTCTGGATAATATAAAGGAAGGACCGGTTGTTTCTTCGTGGATGTAACCCAAGTTGGGTGAACCACATATATCTTTATCTCTCTTGTTTTCTGTGTTTTTATTTCCACATATTTTTATGTGTTCCATTGCTTTGTAATATATAATTTTCTAACACATTGAATAGAAGAACATTTAGTGCAAGAATCATGTGAGTGTATGGTTTGAGGATAGAGCATGCTTTGGAAGGGAATTAGAACTTTTGTGCATGTCAGGATAAAAATGGAGGTGATGTTAGATGTTAATGGGGTTTTTGAATACATCAAGACTAATATTCCTAAAACTATTGCATCAGATGCACAATAAATGACTTAATGGAAGAAAGACATTTCCAAAGCTCGAAGGATGATCCTAAAAGGAGCCAGAAACCATATTGTTACAAAATTGCATGGGAAGGAGTCATCATTCCATTTGTGTAATTCCATTACCGATGTACTTGAAAGTGGTAGTGATGCCATACAATGTATTTTTTAAGAATTTAATATTTTTCCTATATATAGTATTGTAGGCGACTATTCTAGTTTGAAAATTCAAACGTATAGAATGCGGGTGAATATTCAATAAAAAAACAAGTAGTTTACTATTAAAATTGGTAATTTTTTGGTCAATATGATCCATTTAATCATATATATGTAAAAAATAGATGAATTTTTAACCAAATTGGTGAATACAGTTTTCATAAAATGTCAAAAAAATATCCCATTTGCATAAGTTCGCCCCTAAAATTTCTCTAATTATAGAAAACTTGCTTTAAAGGAAAAATTGAAGAACATTTGAATGGGAAGGAATGAGCCCATTGTTACATATCTATCCAGGCTTTCGCAAGTGAGGGATGAACCTGGAGGTGTTGGAGAGACAACTCCAATAGCAGATCTTGTGAACCTTACTCTTCTTAGGCGTCCCAAATATTGGAAAAGTTTATTGGATGCAGTGAATGGAAAAGATAAGCTCATTGATTGGGAGAGACACTAGTTAGATCTTTTCTAGGAAGAGATAAGGAGGAACACAAGGGATGGAGTCTTAGCTAGGAGAGATGATGAGGAGAACTTTTATTTAGCTTTCAAAGGGAGGAAATACAAGGGTAATAGGGCCCAAGGAAAGACCAAATCTAGTTAGAGTGGAGCGAAGAAAAAGAAGGATCTTATAAAGATCAAGTGTTTTCGCTGTCATGAGTTTGGACATTATGCTACAAAATGTCCAAATAAGAAATCTAACAAGCATGATGCAAGAACATCAAGAGGAGAAGCACTATCTTCCCAGTTTGAATTGGATTTATCTTTGATAACTTGCATGGAGAGCTCTCTTAGAGCTAGTGAGTGGTACATGAATAAGAGGATTCATTCCACATTACAAGGAATAATGAATTCTTCCATAGTTTGTAGGAGAAAAAAATGTAATTACATATCGAGCTTGGAGATGATGGAAAATATTTGACTAAAGGAGTTGGTATAGTTAATTTTAAGAGGGAGTCTAGTTCCCTTATCCATCTCAAGAATATGATGTATGTTCTAGGTTGAAGAAGAACCTTGTCTTAGTAGAAATCCTTGAATAAAAAGGGTATGATGTTCTATTCAGCAAAGGGAAGGCCTACCTCAAGAATTATACTTTGGGACAAGTTCAATAGATTGGTGTCAGGATTGAGAACCTCTACAAATTGGATATTGATTCATGTGTTTCCTTGAGAAGAAAGGAAACAAGCTCTCAGAGTAGAGATGTCGTGGTTGAGCTAGATAAAGATAGAGCTCTTAAGATGGAGCCTCAACCAATTTCTCAGTTTAATTCTAAGCTAGTTGGTAGCTGGGCTTACTAGTAGGATGATGATGATGAGGACCATAACCCAAGGTGAGTGGAGGAGACCACTTAGTCAGAGATTTCCGGTATAAGGAAAGTTCAAGCGAAGTGGATATAGGATTTGGTTAAGGGAGCTCAACATAGGGTTGAGTCTCCCAACATCAAGAAGTAAACACCCAGATACATAGGGTACATGATACTTATGACTAAAGTGGTGAATTGACATAGCATGGTGGGAAAGAATGAGTCTTGAAAGTAGGATCCCTAGAAGGAAGCATAGAAATGTTCGAATTAAGAGGGAGAAATTGTAACAAAAGAGAACTTGGTAGAGTTGAAGAGAGATCCAGGTGGACAATGATCTTCCAAGAATACATTCCTCACTAAGAGGTAGTGTTGAAAATATAGCTAGGAATGGCTTCTTTGACATGTGCCTTTGTCAAAGATGCTAGTTTAAATTCAATATCAAAGTTACTTGAGTTGGCGATTAGTTAACATGTTTGATGTGCTCGATCACTAAGTTATTATCAGTTAATTCAAGTTATATTGATTTGAGTGATTTGTGGAACAGTTGATGACTAAAATTAGCTATCTAGCAGAGTTAAATCTAGTGTTTGTTAGTTAACTAATCTCTAGTTCTGGAATATATATAGACATGAGTTTAGTTGAGTAGTTGAATTTGTGTCAACTCAACTTACTCTCATTTAACAATATCAACTACTAAATTTACTCCTAGTATATCATGCAATTTGAATTTCCTACTGAGATTGAATTAAGGCACAATTGTATCTATTTATTGTACACAAGTTTTTGTGTAGATGCTTTAGAATTAAGCAGAGAAATTTATCTTAGGAATTGTGCAAGGAAATATGATAAATTCATATTTTCTAGTCATAAATTCGTGTTAGGAAATAAGAGCTCCTAGAAGACCTTATTTTCTGAAGTACTTGGAAAGTATTGTAGAGAGTTGATTAATATTATAGGGAGCTTCAGGCTCGAAGCTATTCCATGCAATATATTAGATTTCTCAATTTATTTAATACAAAAATGCAGGGTTTTTCCCTTGTTGGGTTCCCCATATATATTTCATGTTCTATGTGTGGTTGTGTTTCTATTCATTGTTTTCTTTATGAAGATTTTTGGTAGAGAAATCTTTTGTATTTTGTGATTATTTTTCTCTCATTAGCAGTTGCAAGGTTTCAAGTATTTTCTACACAACATATTTGACAGGTCCTTGAAACCCTTAAATAACACAAACAATGTGCTAACTTAGAGAAATGCACCTTTGGCATGAATCAGGTCCAATATCTGGGTTACATCATTGATGAGAAATACATGCATGTGGATCTCACTAAAATCCAAGTTATCTGGGATTTTATAGCCTTGAAAACTTTAATAGAGCTTCACAACATTTTTGGCCTTGCCAATTTCTATCAAAGGTTCATGTTGAGATTCTCTCATATCACTTGGAATTTGAGGCAATTTACCAAAGGCAAAGCGAAATAATTTTTTTCTGGTTTGAGTCCCAATAAAAGGCATTTTTTGAGTTCAAAAATCACCTTTGCTTTGCACCAATACTTAATTTGATAGAACTGCAACAACCATTTGAAGTTGAGATAGTTGCCTTTGACTATTCTATTGGTGAATTTTTCACCCAACAATGGAATCTAGTAGCGTATCATAGTGAGGAACTCTCTGATATGATTTAGAAATACCCCAACTACAACAAAGTGATGCATTCCTTCAAGTAGGATTGTCTTTAATGGAAACATTACACTCTCGAGAAGGATATGATCATCCACATATATCACTAACCTCTTCAGTTTATATACACAGAAGGGAAGTTGCAGAACAACCGCCATTAGAAATGGTCGACATATCTACAAAAATTTCACTTGAATGTTAAGCACAAGAAGGAAAGCACCAATAACGTTGCAAATTGCCTCACTTATTCCTTGGTTCTGGCAATGACCATTTTTCTAAACTCTTGTGGGTGTGAGAATTATGGATGGTTGAAACTCTACAAAAATGATCCAAAATTCACTACCACATACTAGATGCTAATTTATGGCATGCAAATACTAGACTTCCAGGTCTCCAGGATACACTATTATGCTAAATGGGGCAACTTTGTGTCCCTTCAAGCAAGCTTGCCAAGATGATTTTGGAGGTGCATTATAGTCATGTCACTGGAAATTTTGGTCTGGAGAAAATAATGGTAGTACTACAAAATATTTTTTATTAGCCAAGACTATGAGATGATGTTGGAAAATAGATCAAATCCCACACTACCTGTGCCATCACTAAGCCAACCATTAAGGAGAAAATATTGTGCACTCCTCTGCTTACTCATAACCAACCTTGGGAATCAATCGACTCCATGAATTACATGTAATACCTTTCTTCTACCAAGAATGATAATGACTATGTATTTTTGGTCGTTGATAGATTTTGTAATATGGCTATATTTTCTACTTGCAAGAAGCATATCACAACATAAGACTACCAAACTCTTCTTTAAATGAGTGTGGGTGAATTTTGGGATTCCACGAACGATTATATTATATCAAGACAACATGATTCTAAGTGAATTCTAGTGGAGCCTCTAGTCATTTTTGGACACCAAGGTCACCAAGTCAATGACATTCCACCCCCATACTGATGGCCAAACAAAGGTCATCAATAGGATGATAGTTCACATACTACGTAGGTACAACTCCAAACATCCATAAACATGGGATGCGAGTATTTTTTATGTGAAACAAAAGTATAATATATATCTCCATAGCTTGACTAGTCACAAACTCTTTTAAGTGGGTTTGGGATTTCAACCATTGGGCCTGATTAGTGTTTCCATGCCTTTTGTGACTACATAGGTAGAATTTACATACGTATAGTTTGAGGATAATAAAGCTACTAGGTTTATTGAATGCATACAGTGTAGAAATTATACAATATGCATGTATATCTTGGATTCACCCATCTAAAAATTTGCTAAAGTTAAATACTGAATCGCTTCTACAAATATTTGCGGAATTAAAAACACAATCTCCAATTACATAAGAATGAATAAATGTCAATCACACACAACATAGATAACTTCCCGGGGAAAGCTCACAGTTAAAAACCCCACTATCTTCTATTGTATATTATATCATGGATCATGAAACAAATACATACAAAACTCTTCTCACAAGAGCTCTCAGTACATCATATAATTTTCTCACACTGTCATTAAAAAATTGGCAAATCCCTTAGCCAATTTACTGCCTCCAAACAGCCTGGCTTCACTGCGTAATCCCTGTTGAATGCAATCCCTAAATTGATGCAGTCATGTCTGCCTTCACTGCACAAGTGTCATGGGCACATCCAATGTGTGTGTTCTTGCATCTATGAAAGCGGATAATGTCACAACTGATAGTTATCTTCCCTTTCACCTAAAACTCAATTGGGTCTCCACTGGATCTAACATGCATGCAATTAATAATAGTAAATCTTCAGTTGCATGTGAGATCACTACATGTGAATTAATTAATATTTAATTCACTTGATCTCTCACTAGTGTATCTTCAGTTACAACTAGCACAAATAAGTTTACCTCACTTAACCGAGTTAAACTATTTACAACTTGCACAAACTCCTGCACCACTACACTTCCAACTATGTTACAACTAGAATCACTCTTCATGTCCCACCAACCAACCTCTAACTCGAAATTCACTTAGCTAACTGATTTTCCACTTCAATTAACTATTTTCAAGTCCACATTGAGAATATATTACAGTTTAATGTCCATATAAATTAAGGGATCATAAAAATAAACATGCACCTAAAAATAGCCTGTGGGCCCCACCCTAGTGTACATGCTTAATTTTTACTAGGATCATGGGTGCCAAAAAAAATTCTTGTTGAATCTCAACATCCAACACATCCTCCAATAGGTTCACGATATCTTGGATTTTTCCAATGACAATTATAAACAATTTCATGATAAACATCAGGTGCCACATAAGTTTCAAGTGGGCAACAAGGTCTCGTTGCTTCTACAAAAAGAACACCTCATAAGAGCCCATCAAAATATTTTACCACGTTGATACAAGCCTTAGACCATCACTAAGGCCATGGGTAACAACTATTTTGAGATAAGTATCCCTCAATTCCTTGGATTTCACACCGTATTCAATATGGACCACCTTCAACTATACTTCCCACCGTTTTTGGACACATCAAACATTGTTGAGAAACTGACACGAAAAAATATCAATCTAAATTGCGTCGAACATACCATAACTGATTGGATTGTGGAAATATAGGTAAAAAAAAGTCACAAACAAAGGATCATGGAGTGTCATGTCGTCAAATCGGGTCAACTCTTACACCAAGGCAAGTGGCTCACTGGGGACCAGATTGAGCAAAATTTTCCCCATCTAATGGAGGCACTCAACACAATGGGGATCATTTCTTCCTAAGGGGGAAGGTGATCTGAGTATGAATGTTAGTTTTTTTGTGCTAATTTCATTTTCATATTTAAAATTTATTTTCTGATCTTATGCTTGATGAACATAGGTTTCATCATTGCTTATGTATGTTAAATAGGTAAAATAACTGGGTTTTATGAGTGAATTCAAGACCATAAAGTATGAAAATCAAATGATTAACAACAAAAACAAAATACACAACAAACCATCAAAATTGATCTATCAACACATGTTTTTGATGAAGGAGTTCACCCCTCCTGGGCTACATCTCCTTGGTCCAGCTTCCATGGCTTGGGTCTCTATATTAGCTTAAAGGTGAAAAAATTGTTCTTTACATTCACCTACAACTCCTAAAACATACTCCAATGAGTTTAGAATGTAAAAATATATTAGAAACAACTATTCATTTTCTCAATTTGGCCTTCAGCTGGTCTAGGCATGACCTTCCCTCCTGGTGGCCCTAAGCTTCCTTTTTCTTTAAAGTGACAAAACCACCTTTATAATTTCTCCTATAACATTGAAACCTACACCAATGGATTCAGAGCATACCAATATGCTAGGAATGACTCGTCATGAGCCAAAATTGGTAGAAATTTTCTCAAGACATGGCTCATTTATTTTTCATAGGAAATCTCCTCCAAATCTAGAGAAGACTCCAGATAATTCTGCCAAAGTTAAAATTCAATTATTTAATTGTAATATGGATTAATTGGGATAAGCGCAGATTAATGGTGCACTAAGTGTATTTATACAAATCATGTTTTAACATTTTCTTTGTCCCATAATCATGGTTTAATGGGTTAATAAACCCAGACTACCAATAATCCACTCTCATTAAAATTTGCCCCGCACCAATGGTCTTATGGTTTGGTCTCATGGGTAGGGGGCTGGCCCCCTCTAAACCCCCGTCTGAGTATTCACTGAAATTCAAATAGATGTTGGGTGCTTTAGTTGTTAAGACCCATATTGATGGTCCAATGGTATGGGCAGAGAGTGGTATGGGGGAGGTCGTGGGGTCGAGCCCCGAACTCCACACAAAATTGGTATAATATTTTTTCCACCGTATATGTATATGACCCAAACCTTACGTTAGTAATAAAATGTGCGTCCAATATATATGCCCACACATTTAATATGCCATTATAAAACCTTTGAACTTGGTATATAGTTGAACTTTGGATATAATATAATATGTGCCATGATATAATATATGAAACTTGTACCTTAGAACAAATAAATTCGACCTTGGCATAGTTTAGAAAATATAATTCGACCATGCAGAGGTGCTCCACACACATAAAAAAAAAATCAACTTCAACCTTTGGAGAAGATCCTTAAAAAAAATTCACTTTCAAACCAAAGTAGCAGATCTTGTTATGATACTTGTCACAGTGCCACTGCACAAAAGCTAAAGAATATTCCCCGCATTTTAAATAGACTTCCATGTCATCAACCTGTCACTATTTTGAAATTTAAAAAAAAAAAAGTTTGTTCTGAACGGTAGTTAGCGGGCTATAACGTCTTCATCCAGAGTCTGTTTTCGATGAAACAAAGTGCGTCGGATTCCTGGCAATGGGCCGATCACGGTTGTTCAGTTTTCAATCAATTCTGAGCACTTTCATTTTTGACCTTTTACACTGAGCACCTAATCATTCTTCCCCACTAGAATCCTTTTGGACCCCAAAATATCTTTGATTAATGATGATGTGGATGAGGGTATTGTTCCCTCACCCTTCCAGTCTCTATCCACTAAAATTTTTCCATTTTCATCAATCAGAGATTTGCACAAAAAACTTGGTTTTTTCCTTGATTCTTGTGACCTTCTCTTGTTATAATTGACACTGTCATGCTACAATTCCCATGAATTTTTAGAGCAGCAAGTTTTTCTTGCAGAAACCATTTTTTTCCTACCCTTGTCATTAATCAAAGGAAACTTAAAATCGCATTGCACATTGTCGTCATAGTGATTCTTAACTGATCTTGCTTTGTACTTGCATTTACTCTCGACCAAGTATCTTTGCCATTGCCATGTACCCTTTGGAAACCAAAAACAAACATTTGTGGAACCCATGCCTTATTTTTCAAACTTATTTGTCACTTTGTCTTTGACCTTTGCACTCTCTTACACTGGCATCTTGTTTCGAACACTACTCTACACTGATGTTGACTGCTGTAAAATTTTTACATCTTGTTCACCTCCTTTCAAAGGAAACTTGTTGGAATACTGAAAAATCTCATTATAAACATAAGCATTTATTTGAAAGGCTTCATTCAAAACATCTATTTGTTTGATCATTAAAAATGTCAAATTTTGACTTGTGTTCACTATCCTCTTCATTTCTCCTACATGTATAAGAGACAAACTTGTCCTCTTCTTATGCACCCTAATTATGTACTCAATACCATCTTTAAAAAAGTGATACTTATTCTCATGCCGATGAAATACCACTTTCCTATCATACAGATAAGGACTTCTCAATACAATACTTGATATCTCAAGTAGCACCACATCAAGTTCAACTTCATTAATAAAGTTTGAATTGATGGTGAATCTTAGTATGCACTTCCTTGTAACCTGCAAGTTTTACTTATTGCATATCCACCCTAAAGGATAGGGTCTTGGGTGTTGTTACACAACAATTTGTCACCGTCCTTGTACTCCCAATTATTTGATCCTTGAGGATCCGTACAATGACCCTCATGTACTTTCCAAGCATGGAATACATACCCCTGAATCACATTTTGTCTGCCAAATCATCTCCCTTTACAAATTTTCTGAAAGACCCTTGTAAAAAACTAGTTTTCAAGGTTGGCGCTTTCTCTCAGGTTCTAACCTGCGCCGATAGTGAAATTTTCACGAACCGATCGGTGCTTTGTCTTAATGTTGGACCCGCGCTGATCTTGTTTTGGAAATTTTTTTAGAATAGAAAGGAAGCTTCCGTGACTAGAAGCTTCACGAGGCGACGAGCTGGAAGTTTTTTGTGAGGATATGGCCAAGGAATTCCCCTTTGGGCTTCTTGTTCCCAAGAAATAGGAACTACTCCAAAGGATAAGCTCTTTCCCCATCATTTTAGGGCCCATAACCTCCTCCTCCATTGTTATATAAGGAGACCTCCTGCAGCTCTACAGCCTTAGTTAGAAATTATAGGGAAGAGAAGCAATTATATCTTCAAGAGAATAGTGCAAAGTGTTATTGTTTTTGTGTGATTGGGAATATAGTAAGATCTTGGACCTTTGTGTGTGAGGGTGTTGCAAATGTGCCTGGATACAAACCTGCCGAAGGAGAGCCTCAAAATCAAGGCTTGGTTGTAAACTCCCATTGTCTTTATCATCATAAAATGCATCTGATGTTTATCTTCCACTGTTGTTTACACTTATAATGATATTTATAACATTCCTTGATCAGTTAGATTGATTGTAATTGTTTTATATGTTTGTCGTGATTTTATTCTTGTCGTGGTGTCTTGATCATCTGAATAGGTAATCGAATGTTGGAAGTAGCATGTATCGAGCTTGAGAAGAGTGACAGATCATGAAGCTTCGATGAAAGACGACAACATAGCATCAGGACAATGTAGGTCATCTTCCTAGATTTGAATTTCATTTACAATCTAGGAAGGTAGATGTTACTATGTTCCCATAGTTGCTAGACCCACCCTAGGGCTAGAGGGATCGCCTCTGTCCATAGAGGGGATTTACCTGGACAACAAATTGGTGACTCCACTAGGGAGTTTCCTTTGAGTTTGTCACTGTTTGAGGTCTTATTCGTTCGAAAAATTTAGTCGAATGACCATTTCCTTGTTTGTTCCTATGTTCTTCATCAATTACGATCTTTTATTTTTCTTGAAGTGGTGAGTCTAGTCCTGGTTGGGAGAAATTATTTGTTTTTTCTTGTTCAGGCATTGGTGCTTTTATTTTTCTGACAGTCATGCCAATTGGCGCTAGTTTTCAGTGAGCAAGTCGTGCTAGTTGGCACTAGTTTCACCCACAAAAGTTGTGCCAATTTCAGGGTGTGTGAAAAATTGAGGTTTTTCCCTAATTCCTCCAGTAGTGTGTCTTTCCCTTCTAGTATTTTTCTCTGTATGATTTATATGTTTTCCCCTTCACTCAAGTGGGTTTGATTGGCTTGTTGGTTTTATTTTTTGTTTTTTTTTCCTATTCGGACGTGCATCCTTACATCCTAGTTTTTTCTAGGACTGTGCATCAATTTCCTATTTGCATGCTTCACGGGACATCACCCTGTTGATTGAGTCAGTCTCCTTTCTTGGTGAGCCATCTCTAGTTGATTGCCTTTTTCTTTTTGGTTGATTGAGTGTTCAAGTCTCAAGTGTATTTCGAGTTCATTTGGTCTTCTTTTTCACTTGTGAGCATAGATTACATTGCTCATTGTTCAACTAAAATGTCTTCTTTCTATGATTGCTTGATGTAAAATGGAATGAATGTCTTTCTTTGAGCTCATGCTTTGGAAGTCCTTTTTTTGCTTGACCTCATATGTCTTTTAGCCTTTTGAGGAATTTCATTACAAAGTGTTTAAAACAATGATTGCATTCTTAGTGTTGGTTTGCATCCCTTTTTCATTCATCCTTCCATTAAGGAAATTTGCGTTCATTCAGTTTTTGTCTCAGAGTTTTCTTTTCTTTAAAATGCATTAAATCACATTGCATTGAAAAGTATTTTTTGAGATTTATCATTTAACTTAGATTACATTGTTTAATGATTGAAAGCTAAAAATCGCATTGAGTGCATTCTGTTTCATTAAAATCATGCATTAAGTAGTTTCTCATTTCATCGAAAAATGCATTGAGTGCATTCTTATTCTTTCAAACGAAAAAGGAAATTGTGCATAGATTACAATTGCATAGTTTTCAAAAAAGAGGAATTTTCATAATTTTCATTGTTGAATGTCTTAGATTACTTTTGGATAGTGAAAGTCATCTAATTAGGAAAGAGTTTCGTTTGCAGTATTATTGTTTGTTGCATCATTGTTTGAGACTCTTCCATTAACTAGATAGCATTCATCAAATTGAAAGATTTCTTTCCTCATATAGCTGCATATAGGAGATTATTAGATGACATGCGGTAGGGCCTTGAAACTGAGACATAATTCAAGATCAACTTTAAAATTTATTGAATTAACCTAAGGAAAAATTGGACCTTAACGCAAACATTTTAGTGGTCTAGGCTAGAGACGTGTTCCAGCGTCTTAAAACCTAGTAGCTGTTTTTCGCCTTTTGGCTTTAGACAACACTAGTACGGACTTGTGCTCCCCGTACCGTTGAGTATATAAAGGGAGACTCCTATAGGTTGCAATCCTTTATCCATAGGAAGCCGAGTTCACCGCCTTATAACTGTGATACACTAAACACAGCATTCGGGGAGACTACCTGCACGTATGGAAATTCCTTGGTCATTTCTCTTTCATTTGATCACCAAGGTGTATACGGCATTTCACGGAAATTTGGTACACCCTCTTTCTTATATTACCAGTGTAGTCATTTCGATCTTTTAGTCTCTCTTTAAAAAGAGAATAGATCATCGAGCGCTTGTCCTTTCACACTTGTTTCAACCTGAAAGTGATAGAGTCACCTTTTGCCTGTTTCTCGACTCTTAAAATATGAAATGACAAAGTTTTGTTTCAATGTCGTAAAAAATTAACTGCCCACGAAATATTCCTGGCTAAAGTTATCTTCCTTAGTGTTTTGTTTTATGGTTGTTTCCAATGGAAAAATTTCTAGAGTTTACCAACCAAAGAATCCCCTCCGAAGGCAATCCTGGTCCTTTTCTTGGTTTTGGGAATGTTGGTGCTCCTTATATGGCAACATTGTCCCTTTCAGGCTTAACTATTGGTTTTCCTATGTGGTTATTCTCCACCTCTGTGGTCTTGAGTATTCCGCCCTCTGTACAACCATCTCCTCCACCTGAACAACATCATGTTGATTCTAAAGTGGGCCTCTAGCCTTCTTCACTTGTTTCTTCGTCCTCCTCTTCTACTTCGCCTGGTGAAAGTCTGGATTTTGGTAACCAGGAGGCTAAGAAGAAGAACAAGAAGTTAGATAAGCGAGAGGCTAATGCTGCAGCTATTGCTCCTAAGACACCTTCCATCGATAAACCATCCAACCTCCCACGAAAAGTCAAATTCCCTTGCATGTTGTGCAAAGGTGACCATTTTCTTCGAGATTGCCCTAACATTCCCAAGGTGCTTGAAGCATGGTCCGACATCCGTCCACCATTGCCTTTGGCTTCTAGAAGTAATATTGGTGACACATCTTCAACTAGTACTGATAAGACTCATAAGAAACAGGGTAAGATCATGAATCCCTGTAAGTTGTGTGAAGGGAATCATCCCATTCACCTTTTTCCATACATGGATGAAGTCATGAGAGTGCTGGAAAACTCTACTGTTTCTGCACCCTACCTTCCCGTTGGTTACTAGAAGCTTTCTTCGAGTCCTCCGCTAGTTGATTCAATGATCGGTCAAGAGTGATCTTTGGTCGATATCGTTCCCTCGAAAGTTCAAATTCATGAATCCGTTCTCGACCAACCATTGGTCGTGGAATCGGTCGATCTAACCCTGCCTGTGGTTCATCAAGTCTTTCCTGTTGAGAGTGGATCTCATCCCCCTCAAGTTCTTCTTGTTTCTTCAAATTCCTCAGACTTGGAGAAATATTATCTCGTCCCTATAGTTCATGAAGTTTCTCCTCCTTCTCCCTTGATGGAGGTCGAGGAAGATGCTCCTCTTGCTCTAATAACACTAGTGGAAGACCATCCCAGTTCAATGGTACCCCCTCCAAGTAGTTTGGTTGCTTCCTTTGATTGGAGTCGATTTGCAAGATATTGCCTTCCTTCTTATGTTCCTTTTGAGATCATGGTACAGGTCTTCGATATGATCATACCTAGAAAAATTATAGATGAAGGTGCATCTATTAGTATTATGTCTTCAAATACTTGGTAAGCTTTTGGTTCCCCACTGCTTGTGTCTGTTACGCAGAATCTGTTGGCTTTTAACAAAGGAACCAGTCAACCGTTAGGGATCCTTCCGAATTTTCTTATTAATTTGGGAGGGAAAACCATCTATAAATACATGATGGTTGTTCCAATCCCCTTGGATTTTAATTTACTCCTCGGGCGTGACTATACTTATGTCATGGGAGCACTTGTCTCTTCCCTCTTTCATGTGATTTGTTCACATGAAGGTCAGATCATGACCATTGATCAAATTTCATTCTTTGGTCTTGACATGACATCTAGTCCACCATCGTCCCTTTCAAGTCTTTATCCGCTAGTTTTATCTTCCCCGCCGCAGGTTAATTATGTGGCTACCTGTACTGTGCCAGCATTCAATGATAGTGCCATTGTGCATCGTGTGCTGGGGGCATTGGGTCCTGATTTTCAAGATGTTGTTCTCCCATCAGATGTGAACCTCTTGTAATCAATGAATTATTCTTAAACTTGAAGAGGTCATCGGAGCAGAGTTCATTTTCTTGTGTCAAGCTCCTTAAAAAATGAAACAAGGTTGTTGGAGCATAGTTCGTTTTATTGTCTCAAGCTCCTTAAAAATTGAAACAAGATTTTATGAGGATAGTTCTTTTACTATGTCAACCTCATTAAGAAATGAATTAGCTCACAAGGATAGTTATTTTAGTGTGTCAACCTTGTTAAAAAAAAAGAAACACGTTCCTGTTCAATTCAAGTCTTTGATACAATCTAGTAAAATCCCAGTCGAGTCATTTTCTCGTAATTGAACCTTCATTCCATCCACCCATCAGTAACTAGCAGTCTACTCCTGTAAATGCACTGAAGCCTGGGGGGCATGTATGTCGAATTGAGTCACCATGATGTGGGTATTCCCGTTTTTTCAAGAATAGTTTATTTTTGTTTCAAGCTTGTGTAGAAATGAAACCAATTCCAAGTAGAGTTTCCCATGTTTTCAAGCTTGTGTAAAAATGAAACCATTCTTATTTTACCTTTCGTGATTTCCATTTTATTAGCCTGTTTTTCCAAATGAGCCTTGGTTTTCTCATTCCATCATCACTGTTTGCTCGGAAAATCATATGCCTTCACTTGGTTGTTTTACCCATTCCTGAGGATCCATTGTGATGAGTGGTCTTGTTGGCCAGCCTCTTGACCTTTACTTGTTCTAAGTAGTTCCACCATCACTGGAACCAATTGCTACCTATAATACCACTCGTTCCTCTAAGAGGATTCAACTTTCAGCTCTTTTCTGACTCTTAAAAATTGAAAGGATTACCGAGACTCTTGTCGTTTTGAACTTGGTAAATGGTTGCAAAACAATATCTACTTAGTACACATTTACCCCTTTTTCGGGCTAGGATAGATTATTTACGAAAAAGGAATACCTTAGCCTATCGTGACTAAGAGGTTCTCTCAGACACAGTTTTCTACCTTTTCGGATCTGTGAGACTACCTAAGAAAAGGGGTTGTTGGAGTTTTATTTTCCACTTCTTTTCAAACTCTCTAAACATGAAAAGATGTCAAGTTCTCCCTTTGTCAAACTCGTTAAATGTTGATAACATCGGACATCGTCACCATGACGTTAATCGAGTTCCTCCTTCCTACGGCTCATAAAATGTACTAGGATGGATTTGTCCGAAGGAAAAACTTATATGAAAAGCATATGGTATCCTCTTCAAGTTTGTGTAAAAATAAAGAGGTACTCGCCAAAAATGGTGGGGGAAAATGGAAGTTTTTCATCAGTTTTGTCGACAGTATGTCACTTTTGAACATGACACTTATCTGCAATTCATGTCAGGTTGGGATATCTTCACTCTATCACTTTGCCTCCATGGGTTTGGGAAATCCGTTTGCCTCTCATTCGATTAACAATATTGTCAACATGACCTCTAATCCTACTTGAGTCAAATGCTACCAAATTCCAGAGTCCTGTTGCCGATATGTTCAAGAGCTAATCCTTCTGCAGTTTGTACATTCCTTGATCCTCTGTTTCAGTCTTGATTCACACTCATATTACCTTCTCTTTTTTGCATCGATGATGTGGGATTAATTATGACCCTCCTTCGACAGATTGCTTCCTGTCGACTTCAGTTCATAATCCGGGAAGTTGATCTGGAGACTCATTTCTGGTATCATAGAGCTTGCATGCCTCAATGGCAAGTTCTTTGCATTCGACGACAGGTTCACATCATTGGCCTTCGATCAGGTGATTTCACGGGTGTTCGAATTTAGCTCACTATTCACATTCCGTGGATTGTACTAGTAGTACCTTGAGATCCATTGACATTATGGGTGGTTTCTCTCGCACTTGTTAACTGTTAACATCATTGACCGGTAATCAAATGATTTTCTAGCATGTTCGACTTCAACACATCTATTCACATGTTGGAATTTGTACTTTGATCGGGTGGTGTTGGAGCACAAGACCCTGGGCTTCGATGACAAAAGTGCAGGTTGGGAGGAGTGATGAGTCATTCATGATTATATATATGATCCCTACATTCGGATGGTTGCGTCCATGTCGAGGATCCATTCACATGATCCTCTTCTTGATGGATAGTTGCGACTATACCATGGATTTATGTATTTTCATCAGATATTTTAGTTATGTATATGTATCTATGCTTCATTTACAGGTCTCCCGACGACAGCGTCCGGTTCCTTGCACATACTTGTAAATCATTTCACCCCTCACTCATGTTCAGACTTCATACTTTAGGGGTCATCTATTACACACTAATTTGTCACTGTCCTTGTACTCCTTGCTCTTTGATCCTAGAGGACCTGTATAGTGACCCTTATGTACTTTCCAAGCATGGAATACATACCCCTGAAGCACATTTTTTCTACGAAATCATCTCCGTTTACAACTTTTTTGAAAGACCCTTGTAAAAAATTCTTTTCTAGGTTGATGCTTTCTCTCAGTGTCTGACCTGCGCTGATATCGAAATTTTCACTGAGGCCCACTCCAATTGGCGCTCTGTCTTAATGATGGACCCACGTCGATCCTGTTTTGGAAATTTTTTAAAATAGAAAGGAAGCTTTCATGACTAGAATCTTCGTGAGGCAGTGAGCTAGAAGTTTGTTGTGAGGATATGGCCGAGGAACTCCCCTTTGGGCTTCTTGTTCCCAAGAAATAGGAACTACTCCAAAGGATAAGATCTTTCCCCATCATTTGAGGGCCCATAACCTCCTCCTCCATTGTTATATAAGGAGACCTCCTTCATCTCTACGGTCATAGCTAACAATCATAGAGAATAGAAGCAATTATAGCTTCAGGAGAATAGTGTAGAGTGTTATTGTTTTTGTGTGATTGGGAACATAGTGAGATCTTGGACCTTTATGTGTGAGGGTGTTGCAAACGTGCTTGGATACAGACCTGCCGAAGGAGAGCCTCAACATCAAGGCTTGGTTGTAAACTCCCCTTGTCTTTATCATAATAAAATGCATCAGATATTTATCTTCCACTCTTTTTTACATTTATAATGAGATTTCTAACATTTTTTGATTAGTTAGATAGATTGTAATTTTTTTTATGTTTGTCGTGATTTTATGCTTGTCGTGGTATCTTGATCGTTTGAACAGGTAATTGAATGTTGGCAGCAGCGTGTATCAAGCTTCAGAAGAGCGACGAATAAAGAAGCTTCGACGAAAGACGACAACATAGCACCAGGACAAGGTAGGTCATCTCCCTTGCTCTGAATTTCATTTACAATCTAGGAAGGTAGATGTTAGTATGTTCCCATAGTTTCTAGACCCACCCTAGGGCTAGAGGGATAGCCTCTGTCTGTAGAGGGGATTTACTTGGACAATAGATGTCTAACATTTTCAAGGTCTAGTTGCTTAACCAAGTCTTCGGAAATCATGTTAACTTGTGACCCACTTTACAAAAGTATATCAATCTTGGTATGTTTAGCGACAAATCTAACATGGAAAATTTTTGTTTATGTATCTTAATCTTGAGTAACATTGGAACAATTTGAAGAGCTATTACTTGCTATGTTCTTACCTTTCAAACCCATGGATGTAATCTCTTTCTCATCTCCTGAATCTGACCCTAAGTCGTGTTCAACTATAAAAACAATTTTCCCCTTTTCTTTGCCTTTGAATTTTTTTGGCTTCAACTCTAGATGAAGGTGCCAAAAATATTCTTCATCATGGCTATTTATCTTTCCTCTTCCATAAAAATTTCCCTTTTCTTTACCCTCATTATCACTTTTCTCATCTATGCTCGATTTCCCTCTTGCTTCTAAATGTGTGGCTTGAACACAAACCTCATCTATGTTTGTGGGATTAAACATGACAATAGTGTGCCTAAGTTAACTGTGCAAACCCCAAACATACTTTAACAAAGTTTCTTTAAAATATAAATTAATACCCAAAATAAGAGCTCTTCTCCTAAATTCATGAGTATAATCTTGCACACTTTTCCCTTTCAACTATCTAAAATTTTTCCAATCCATAATAGTTTTTTGCATGTAAGCTAAGGGATAGCATTTCCTTTTAATAGAAGCAATAAAACTTGACCAAGACATAGAGATATTACCATAGTTTTTAATCTCTTCTTGAGTCCTTGCTTCCCACCATACAAGTGTAGATCCTTCCATCATCAAAGAATCCAATTGAATCTTTATGTCATCTTCATGAAGGTTCTCAATTCTACAATAGACCTCCAATCTACATATCCAATTTTCCAATATTTCTGCATTTACCTTGCCATTACACATTGGAAGCTAAAATTTGACATCAAGTTTAAGTAAGGGTGTTTTTCCTCTTCTGTCTTTTGAGTGAGTGTGAGTAGTTTTTGTGGTGGAAGTGGAAGATGATGTTGATGGAGAAGATGAGGATGATGAAGGTGGAGATGGAGGTGAATTTCCTCCCTTTCTCTTTGAACTCTTCTCTTCATCCTTCCTATCATCTGAAGTTCCTTCTCCATGTGGAGGCTTAGAACCTCCTCCTGCCATACCAGCAGTAAATGCATCAAACATAATTTTAACCATCCTCTTTATATCATTGAAGTCTCTCTTGACATCATCCTCTTATAAATGACCTTGAGTTTCTCCAACACCTGACATGATGGCTATGGATTCAAGCTCTGCTTCTGATACTTGTACCTCTTCAATCAACCTAAATTCTTGTGCAACTTGTACCTATTCAATCTCATCTTCTTGAGACAAAAATTGAGGTGCTTCTAGTGCATCTATGAGTGGAAATTTGGGTGAAGATGGTGATCTCGTAGCTCTCCTTCTTCTGGTCCTAATCTCAAGACTTGTAACCAAAAAATTACCTTCACCTTTCTGCAAATTTAACCTTGTTAGCTTCACAAATTTGAAACCATTAAACTTGCACAAAACTCAAGAAACTATCGAGCAAACAACCTTGCCTTTCAGCCAAGCTCTGAAACCAATTTGATCTGAGTATGAATGTTAGTTTTTTTGTTCTAATTTCATTTTTAGATTTAAAATTTATTTTTTGATCTTATGCTTGATGTACATATGTTTCCTTGTTTCTTATGTGTGTTAAACAGGTAAAATAACTGAGTTTTATGAGTGAATTCAAGAGCATAAATTATGAAAATCAAATGTTGAACAACAGCAACAAAATACAAAACAAACCATCACAACTGATCCATCAACATGGATTTTTCATGAAGGAGTTCACCCCTCCTGGGCTACATCTCCTTGGCGCAGCTCCCATGGCTTGGGCATCTGTATTAGCTCAAAAGTAAAAAAAAATGTTTTTTAGATTCACCTACAGCTCTTGAAACATACTCCAATGAGTTCAGAATGTCAAAATCTATTATAAATGACTATTCATTCTCTCAATTTGGCCTTCAGCTAATCAAGGCATTGCCTTCCCTGCTAATGGCCCTAGGCTTCATTTTTCTTAAAAGTGACAAAAAAAAACCTTTAGAATTACTCCTCTACCTCTAAAACCTATACCAATGGATTTAGAGCATGCCAATCTGCTAGGATTGACTCTTCCTAAGCCAAAATTGGTCGTAAATTTCTCAAGGTATGGCTCATTTAATTTTCCTACAAAATCTCCTCCAAATCTGGAGAAAACTCCAGATAAGTCTGCCAAATTCGGTGGGTCTGCTGGTTTTGGAGGTTCCCCTAAAACTCTACCAAGTTAATCTGCAGTTAATTAATTGTATTCCATATTAATTGAGATAAACACGGATTAATGGTGCATAAAGCGTGTTTATACAAATCGTGTTTTAACATATGCTTAGCACCATAAGCATGTTTTAATGGGTTAGTAAACCCAAATTATAAATAATCCACTCTCATTAAAATCTTCCCCGTGCTAATGGTCTTATGGTTTGGTCTCATGGGTAGGGGGCTGGCCTGCGGGGCTGGGCCCCTCCAAATCCCTGTCAGAGTATTTGTTTAAATTCAAATAGATGTCGGGCACTTTGGTTATTAAGACCCATATTCATGACCCGATGGTATGGGTGGAGACTGGTATGTGGGAGGTCGTAGGGTCGATCCCCGGCCTCCGACCGAACTTGGTATAATATTTTTCCACCATATATGTATATAACCCAAACCTTAGGTTAGTAATAAAATTCACGCCCAATATATATTCCCCACACATTTAATCCGCCATTATAAAACCTTTGAACTTGGTATATAGTTGAACTTTGGATATAATATAATACGTGCCATGATATACTATATCAAACTCAGACCTTAGAAAAAATAAATTTGACCTTGGCATAGTTTAGAAAATGCAATTAGACCATGGAGAGAGGGTCCATCCACATAAAAAAAAAAAAAATCAACTTCACCCTTAGGAGCAAATCTTTAAAAATATTTCACTTTCAAACCAAACTGGTGAATCCTGTTGTGATAGTGCCACTTGGAAAAAGCTGAAGAAGATTCCCTACATGCTGACTGGGCTGCCATGTCATCAACTTGTCACTGTTCTACAATTTTTTTTACAAATTTGACTATTCTGAACGGCAGTCAATGGGCTATAACTTCTTCATCCGGAGTTGGTTTTCGACAAAATGAACTGTGTCGGATTCCTGACAATTAGCCGACCATGGTCGTTTAGTTTCCAATCAATTTTGAGCACTTTAATTCTTGATATTTTACACTGAGCACCTGATCAGAAGGACCGATCTAAGTGGATATTGGTGGCACTCTTCCTATTCCACTTGTACTTCCAACATTTTTTTCTTTCAAATTCCTAATTTCTAGGACAATTTCCTATTTAGGCAATTTTATATTTTTGAAAGTTTTTCATGTCTTGAATAGTAGTGCCATTTTGAGGCCTTAAGTGGTGTTTTTCTGGGAAATGGGAAAACCATAGCCTATAGTAGAGGTTTGCAGTTGAATTTTTTTTCCTATTATAAATCTTTTAACAGACTATTATGCGTGCCAAAACGAGATTGTATGCCAAAGTTGTGACCCCAAGAACCAACTAACCACAACAGGGCCCATAAGCTTTTGGTGTTTCATCTCCTATGGTTAGGTTTTTGGTTGTTTATAGTTTTCCATTGTTTCTTGATGATAAAATGGCCTTTGAGCCTCACTGTAATGAATTTAAGAAGGAATTTAGCTATCACATATATTCTTAGAGATAAACTATCAATACACAAGCTATTTTGTTTCCTTCTTGCATGTAAACATTTTTTAGTAGTTGCTATTTATTAATTGAAGTTATGTTTTGATTTATCTTTATTCTTTTGTTTCAATATTTATTTCATTTGGTTTATTCATAAATCTAGATAACTGGTATCAGAGTGGTATTCTCCTTCTTTGTTTTGCTGTACATGTCCCCAACGAGGTTGGGGTATGAGGAGTAAAGGCTTGAACTTTTTGAACTAATCCAAGGCTAGCCTCATTAACCCAAATGACCTCCCATGGAAACAGAAAAGAAAAGTGAGGGAGTTGAGGATCCTTTCAAATTCTTGCTTGAAGAGGCCCCCAAGTGACAAAGGAATGAGATGATGGATATTTTTTCCAAAGTCCTTCAACTGGTATTAGCAGGCGAAGAATCTTCATGCAACAGTCACTATAAAGGCATTGCCCCATTTAAGGTACAAGTTAGCCTTAAAATTCGTATATTTGAAGGAGAGATAGAAGAAAATGATCTAGATAAATGGTTGAATCTACTAGAAGGATATTTTCCGGTCCATAAATTTTCCAATAGGGAAAATATTACTTTTTCACTCCTCAAAGTAGTCTCCCATGTCAAGGACTAGTGGGAAAATTTTTGTGAGCAGAGGGACAAGGAGGAACCCTAACTATTTTTAACCACACCCTCTTGTAATTCTTTCTGAGATTTCTTTAAGGAACAATATTACCCTATTGGGAACTATAAAAATAAGTACATAAAAAGGATCACACTACAACAAGAAAGGGACCAAGACGTACCAAATCTATGAATATCTTTCATACATGTGCACGAAGTTGTATATCAATGATTCTAAATGACATCTAATACTCAAGTACCATGATGACTATCTATACAAATGCATCTAGGCAGAAAGGGAGTTCCTCGACATCTACTCACTTGGTGTACTGTACTGATATGCAATCAATATTGAGAAAAAATTTAAATAAAAGAAGCTAGACGTTGAATTTGCGAATCAGAAGCAGGGAAACGACACCTCAAATCTGCATAACAAAGGATATTTCTAAGGTGGAGTGACCCAGGAAAACCCATCTCTTATCACCTAAAAAATGCCCACTTAGCCATTTCCTACTATGTTGATCGAAATACACCATGTAGCATGGGTTTTATACAGTAAAACCCACTTTCACCATAGGAAATAATTTACTGAACCTTTTTCCTAAATTATTTCTCATTAAAATCGAAAAACCCCATGAGAATAATTGCATAAATTATTATTTATTTATTATTCTCTCAAAATAATTACTAATTCATTATTTAATGATTATTTCTAACCATTTTTTACTAAATCACTAAAGAATAATTAAATAAATCATTATTTATTTATCATTCCATATTTATCCCTTATTTATCTCATGAGATAATTATTAATCATTATTCAATATTTCTAATTTAACTTTGAATTTATCCTCATATAGTAATTAATAAATCATTTTTTATTTATTAATTACTTTAATCATTTTATAAATAAATATATTTGATCATTTCAAAAAATATTTCCCTCTCTAAAGTATAATAAAAATATTCCTAATGGCTAGATCTTGATTTAGTGTAACATTTTTTTTATTATCCTAAATATAGTTCTATCCTAATATTTTGTTATAAATAGAAGGGTTTTCTATTAATTCTTCACCATGGCCATTTTCATCGTCCTCATTATTGTCCTATGACATTTGAGCTCCCACTTTTAGTTCAAGGCACTATCACCATTTCTTTTGCCAATTGCATACATCCTGAGAGAGAGAGATAAATATCTAGCTGAAGCAAAGGATATTAAAGGATCCATCCCATGTGGGGGGGGTTGGGGGGATTTGTAGACCCGAGTCTACACATTCTCCTCATTAGTTGTAAAAATTTCCATTTCAAATTAATCAAATAAAATTTCTTGTATTTCCATTGGGTTGTTGAAATAGTATTTATTGTAATATGTTCCCATGTATTTGCATGCCATCCTTTTACAGGTTTTCTAACGTTTTGTTGTAGATCTAAAGACCATCATTTTTGTTGCTAGGACTACTTGTCACCAACAACTTAAGTGAATCTTTTTGGAAAACTTATCCAAAAAATTTATACTAGCACCATCAAAACCACAAGTAAAGAACAACACCATGAAGACGAAGAAGGACGGAGGAAAGTGGTGTGAGTTCCACAAGATCCCCATGCACAAAAAAAATGAGTGTAGTGCTAAGAAGTCACTAGTGGTCGAGCTGAAAGCTTCAGAGTCAAATGCATGTTCTGAGTCTGAGCCATAACTCGATAAAGGGAACGAAAGGGGGAAGACAATTATCAATGAAAAACCAAATGCCACCATTTCCACCACCAAGGTCTAGAAGATTAAGCCTGAAGATCCAGAGGAGGGGGAGCGTATCTTCCATTAACAAATGTGGGTGATGGGTTCTCTGCTATATTTCATTGTAAAAAGTTGGATTGAAAAGAACATCATCTCAATGGAGTTTGTTAAGCAGTTGGGCCTTCCAACCACACCACACCTAAAACCATACACCATCAAGTGGCTCCACATGTTGGGGTTCCAGTGTTTTGGCTAGATTGGCAGGACCAAAAGACCAGACAACATCATAACCACTTTGGGGACCTAGGATCTATCCCTCCTAGACCCGGAGAGGGATCTCTCCATAAAGAAAAGAATGATATGTCTTTGAAAGCTCGGAATGAGATATTAGGCTAGGTATGAACCACGAAGGGGGGTTTAAATGATTTGGTTTGTTTTTGGGCTGAGCCGGGGATCATCAACTGAGAAGGAAATGGAAAAAAAGGAGCAGAGTAGTAGGATGTTTCAGCAAGAGAGGATAGGTTAAGGCTGTGCCATCCATTGGGCTATGGATTTATGAAAGGAGATTGCTCGCAAACAAATAGCCAAGGCTTTCATATGGCAAATAATCTATACTAAAGGATCTTTAAGATAGATGGTGGGATGGAAAAATAAGGAGAGAAATGAAGAGACACAAAGGGCAGCTTGAGATAAGACCAGAGGTCATCTAACTTTAGATCTGCTTCAGCATAGTCTTAAAGGGAAAACACTTAAGATTTAAACACAGAACTAGGCTAAGGTCAGAGAAGGACTTTTAACTTTCAATGCTTTGACACTAGCTCAAGAGATATTTGAAAGGCCAATCTGTTTGGAAAAGGACCCCAGTGGATAGGGCTTACACTAAATCCCTGGTATCCCAATTCTTGCAGCTCAAACCCAACAAGAAAAAATAAGCAGCAAACCCGAAATTCACACATCAGCTAGCAGTGAATAACAGCTACTACACTAGTTAAATTGCATGAATTTTCACCTCGATTCACTATCAACAGAAAAAATTAAAGGTAGGGAGAGCAGAAACATAGGGTACCATGCAAGGGTATATCCTATGCCAGATTTCTGATGCATACCAGAAGACTAATGAACAACATGAAAATGTAATAAAACAATATGATAAGAGAAACATCACCCGTAGTAATAGACCAAGATCCTGTGAAATTTTCTTGATTAATTGATGTGAAAAACCAATCATATACACTGAACTCAATGGCTGATTATAGTCCAAACTTTATCCTCCCAGCCTACTACATTACAAACTACTCTGCTAGTCTCTCCCAAAATTTTTCTAACAGTCAAAAATCAATCCCTCTAACAACAACTATAACTACGCAACAACCGAACCCTTTACAATGTGTTCTTCGGGGATTATTATAGGAGAAAATAATAACCAATAGATGTACATTTAGTTGGTCCATTAAGACAGAGTGGGGGAAGTGTTTCGTGCCCACTCTGCTTAATGGCACCTGCATCGCTGTAAGTACTCTTTGGTATGGCCTGGGAGTCTTTGTCAGGTCGATTTTGACCTCAGATGTTTCCTAGAGTTATTTTTGGCTGTAAGGCTCTCTGTTTTAGCTTCTGAAGCAAGTAAGGTGACTGAAAGGTCTTTTGGGCTTCCATACCTCCATTATTACTGTCCTGACAGTCTCAGAGAAGCTTCTATCAGTGAAGTGGCTTTTAAGAGCTCGAGGAGGTAAGGAGACTTCTGTCGAAATGTGTACTTATGAGAAAATGTACTGTTGATGCTGAAAGTAGATATGGCTTGTTTCATGTGCTCCTTTAATCTTCAAACTATGCCTTAATTATTTGAACATGGGATTAAGTGATAAATATGAAATTAACAGGCTCAAATCTCTTAAAACTATTACTGTTGTTTCACTAGCCGCTGTTGTAATGGCCTCTCTATATTTTGACTCACAGTAATATGCAATTATGAGAAACAGAGTGAAATACCACTATGGTGAAACCATAAACAATAAAATAAACCAATTATAAAATCCAGGGGTGGCGGAAGATTTGCTGTAAGGCCTGGAAGAATAGTGGTGAAATTGCGGAAACAATGGCTATGGGGAAGAACAGGCGAAAAATGCAGTGTAACGAAGGTAAAATTATTTTAGCAAAAAACACTAAAGTCTAAGGCTTCGGCTAAATACATAGAAAATTCATTAAAATGAACATAGGCGGAGCCTATAATGTGGGACCCGGCGGGGGTGGAGGGCGATTTGATTAGGGTTGTTAGATCTGAGGAGGAGATCAACGGCGGAGGTCAAATGATGAAGTTAATAGGAGCTCCGATGAAGAAATATGGATGAAATGCATGATGCGATGTGGGCCGTCGATCTTGGATCAAACGAATGGTCATGATTGAATCGGCTAATCGCAATCTAGAGAGATGGAGGGTGACACTTTAAGAATTTCTGATTAGCGATAGGGCAACTAAGCGCCAACCATCGGATCGCGAGGGGAAACAACGGTGGAGATTAAATCGGTGGGAAGAAGGACAGGTTACAGAAGCGGGGAGTGATGAATCGGGGCCATTGGATCAATCGGGATAGACGGTTATGATCCAATCAGGGCGCGCCAATAAGGAGGACCAATGATACGGGATTGGGCGATTGCGATAGTGTGATTGAGTGACCACCGTCCGATCTAGAGACAGATCGACAGTTCTGATGTAATTGGGGAGGTGTGAGGAGAGAGGAGACAGGCGTGCCAAAGGATAAGCGCTGACCATTGGATCTTTAAGAAATCGACGGCTGTAAACAAAGCGGAGGCCGACAGACATAACACTATCGCATTAGAACTTTCATGGATTACAAAGGAACAGAACGTTCCACTCCGATTCTCCGATGCATTTAGTGCCTAGGCCATAAGCACTTGGTCTCGGGCATGGGGCATATGGGGAAGTGGTTTAGGGGGCTGGCTGGAAAGGGGCTTAGCCTGCATATGTTTAAAGTGGGTTTTTGGCCTATTTTTAATGCGTTCTAAGGCCAAAATAGGAAAACGGTAGAGGAAATAGATGGTTTAAAAGCCAAATAAAGGATATTATAAGGCTTAAGAAGAGGGTTTGGGAGGATTTAAAGGGTTAATGAGGAATTAAGGGAGGGAAAAAAAAGTGAGGAAAACAAAGGTTTAGTGGGAATGAAATGTGGGGGAAAGGAGGCCTTTTTGGGCATTTTCTTCACAACAAAGAGGCTTTAAAACTGGAAACAACAGTGGGGATTCATCAAAGGAAAAAGGCATAAGGAGGCTTCAAGGATGACGTGTTTTCAGAGGAAATGCATTCCTTGAAGGCTCAAATAACATTTTAGCCTCCTGTTTTCTTGTCAAAAAATTCATAGGGGACTAACAGTGGCTCCACATGGGGATGGCTTCTTCTTGAAGGAGTCAAGAATTCAGAAAATGATCTTAGGTGTAGGCCAGATGCATGGTACTTGACCCATCCTTTTTCTTTCTTAGATCAGCTGCCACAAATCATGAAGACATTATATCAGCAGAAATATTCTCCCAAACACTACCTACCCATACTATAGTTCTAACATTTTTTCTTCTGGGTGCATTTGGACTATCAGACCCTTTACATCATCAATTTTTACAAATAGGAAAAATAAATCTATTCTATTTCTACTCTTATTACTCCATGAGACCAGATTAAACTGTTGGCCTCATATTTTCTCTACCTAAAATAATGTCTGTTAGGGTTAAACTGTCTAGCAGATTTCTTCTCTACATTCTAAGACAAAAATTGAAAAAACAATCAAGCCAGGATTAGACTGTCTGGCTTGCTGCGAACCATGGGATAAAGACAAAACTGCTCATGGACTGAAAACTTTGCAGAAATTCAAAACTACTAACTAAATGCTCACAGGCTGAGATTTATTGAGCTTTTCCTACTTACCCTAATCTACTTGACATATTTACAAGTCTAGCTTACAAACATTGTCTTCCAATGCAACCAGTCCATCAAGTGATCCCATGATTGGTCCATTCTACTCAACTCCTTGATCATGTTGGATAGGCAGGGCCACTCCCATTCTTTTGTTTCCACAACAGTAGCTTTTAAAAAATTTCTTGCTGTCTACAACATGCTGCTCAAAAAGACCTTTGATCCTTCTTCAAATGTTTGTAGGAAATGTACATAATGATCATGAAATGATAACTGCTTATGAATATTTGGCAGGCAGGCTTCAACCAGGATTTCTCCTTCTTCCACTAGAGTAAGAACAAGACTCTCTCCTTCAGATTTTGAACTGGATGACTCACTATATATTGCAGCTGTGTCCTCCTGGAGCTCTGATATATTCGGCTTTGATGGGCTGAACTCTTTGAAAAGTTCCATGTATTCTTGAGCAAGGATATGATCCATTGCTTCCTATTTTTCAAGATAAGGCTCCTTGCTTTCATCCTACTCAAGAATCTTTCCTTTTCTTTCCTCCTCATCTTTTAAGATGAAAGGCTACTGATCGTGAAAATCATCATTGATGATCTGCGGTGTAACAGAGTGAAAATTCCATGAATCTTCACCTATCACAAGGCTTTCATAGCTTTCTTCATTAGTGTCATAGATAGGTTGACTTGGTTCATTTCTTCTCTAGAGTTGCTGGCCCTAATTTTCCTTCCATGAGTTTGTTGATGATGGTCTTGGGAGCTCGACTTCCCTCTATAAACAATCATCATCAAAGAGATCATAACTAGGAAAGTCATAATCGTAAGCAATGTCCCCAATAAAACCTGTCAGATTCTCAACAGGTCTTTCTTCATTTTGATCCATAGAGGTATCTTCTGGATCTGCATCAGTTCTGTAGAAGACTTCAGAGGCAAACTCCATGTTTAATATTCGGTCCATCTCTTCTTTGTCAATGAAGGAATTTCTTCTTTAACACACACAGAAGAACAACAGTCCTTTTCTTCTTGTATGCACTGATCCTGAGGCTGGATATCTTCATGAGCCTCATCTTGAATGTTTTCCAGAGCAAGAGAAAACTCCAGAGCTGGATCATCATACATGTCTTGCTCATTGTTCAGGTCTAGAGTTGGCCCTTCCAGCACATGCATGGGTTGTTTTAAATAATCATGGGTTGTTTTAAATAATCAACATCTACATTTAGATTAGCCATATGCATTTCCAGCACTTCACCAAACATGTTTGTTATTCTGTTTAATTGGTCTGCCAAAGAATCTAGCTTTGCATCTTTGTCCATGTTTGGATCCATGTTTCTGCAAAGAAGGTCACTACATCTTCTCAACCAATTCAGAGTCTTCTACTAGTGGAGTCATTTGGTATTTTAGGGATTATAGAGTTTGGAGTCACCAGGTGGATGAATTTGGACATTTTAAACAAGCTGGCTGTCCACCATCAGCAATGAGATACCAATCTAAAGGCATTGGTCTGAGTTGTTCCCTAGTGGAGTCACCATTATGTTGGGGTTCCAGTGTTTTGGCCAAACTGGCAGGACCAAAAGACCAGACAACATCATAACCACTTTGGGGCCCTAGGATCTAGCCCTCCTAGACCCGGAGAGGGATATCTCCATAAAGAAAAGAATAATA
This sequence comes from Pinus albicaulis, assembly GCA_034641835.2. NCBI lineage: Eukaryota > Viridiplantae > Streptophyta > Pinopsida > Pinales > Pinaceae > Pinus > Pinus albicaulis. Next base: position 203,311,745 of record CM076571.1, on the reverse strand, counting down.
TGTCTTTGAAAGCTCAGAATGAGATATTAGGCTAGGTATGAAGCACGAAAGGGGGTTTAAATGATTTGGTTGGTTTTTGGGTTGAGTCGGGAATCATCAACTGAGAAGGCAATGGAAAGAAAGGAGCAAAGTAGTAGGATGTTTCAGCAAGAGAAGGATAGGTTAAGGGTGTGCCATCCATTGGGCTATGGAGTCATGAAAGGAGATTACTTTCAAACAACTAGCCAAGGCTTTCATACGGAAAATCATCCATACTAAAGGATCTTTAAGATAGATGGTGGGATGGAACAATAAGGAGAGAAATGAAGAGACACAAGGGCAACTTGAGATCATACCAGAGGTAATATAACTCCAGATCTGCTTCAACATACTCTTAAAGAGAAAACACTTAATATTTAAACATAGAACTAGGCCTAAGGTCAGAGAAGGACTTTTAACTTTCAATGCTTTGACACTAGCTCAAGAGATATTTGAAAGTCCAATCTATTTGAAAAAGGAACCCAGTGGACAGGGCTTACACTAAATCCCCAGTATCCCAATTCTTGCAGCTTAAACCCAACAAGAACAAATAAGAAACAAACCTCGAATTCACACATCATCTAGCAGTGAATAACAGCTACTGCACTGGTTAAATTACATGAATTTGCTCTTAGATTCACTATCAGCAGAAAAAATTAAAGGTAGGGAGAGCAGAAACATAGGGTACCATGCAAGGGTATATCCTATGTCAAATTTCTGATGTGTACCAGAAGACCAATGAATGGCATGAAAATGTAATAAAACAATATGATAAGAGAAGCATCACCCATAGTAATAGACCAGGATCCTGTGAAATTTTCTTGATTAATTGATGTGCAAAACCAGTCATATACACTGAACTCAATGGCTGATTACAGTCCAAAATTTCTTCTCCCAACCTACTACATTACAAAATACTCTGCTAGTCTCTCCCAAAACTGTTCTAACAGTAAAAAATGAATCCCTCTAACAGCAACTATAACTACGCAACAACCGAACCCTTTACAATGTGTTCTTCGGGGATTCTTATAGGAGAAAAGAATAACAATAGCAGTAGATTTACATTTAATTGGTCCATTAAGACAGAGTGGGGCAAGTGTTTCGTGCCCACTCTGCTTAATGGCACCTGCATCGCTATAAGTACTCTTTGGTATGGCCTGGGAGTCTTTGTCAGGTCGATTTTGACCTTAGATGTTTCCTTGAGTTCTTTTTGGCTGTAAGGCTCTCTGTTCTAGCTTTTGAAGCAAGTAAGGTGACTGAAAGGTCTTCTGGGCTTCCATACCTCCATTATTGTTGTCCTGACAGTCTCGGAGAAGCTTCTATCAGTGAAATGGCTTTTAAGAGCTCGAAGAGGTAAGGAGACTTCTGTTGGAAGGTGTACTTCTAAGAAAATGTACTGCCGATACCGAAAGCAGATAGGGCTTGTTTCATGTGCTCCTTTAATATTCAAACTACACCTTAATTCTTTGAACATAGGATTAAGTGATAAATATGAAATTAACAAGCTCAAATCCCTTAATACTGTTACTACTGTTTCACTGGCCGCTGTTGTAATGGCCTCTCTATATTTTGACTCACAGTAATCTGCGATTATGAGAAACAGAGTGAAATACCACTCTGGTGAAACCCTACACAATAAAATAAACCAATTATAAAATCTAGGGGTGGAGGAAGATTTTCTGCAAGGCCTGGAAGAATAGTGGTGCAACTGCAGAAACAGTGGCTGTGGGTAAGAACAGGTGAAAAATCCAGTGTAACAGAGGTAAAAATATTTTAGTGAAAAACACTAAAGTCTAAGGCTTCAGGTGACTACACAGAAAATTCATGAAAATGAACGTAGGTGGAGCCTATAATGTGGGACCCAGCGGGGGTGGAGGGTGATTTAATTAAGGCCGTTAGATCTCAGGAGGAGATAAACGGCGAAGGTCAAATGATGAAGTTAATAGGAGCTTCGATGAAGCAATATCGGTGAAATGCGCGATGCGATGTGGGCCGTTGATCTTGGATCAAACGGACGGTCACGATCGAATCAGCTAATCGCAATCAGGAGAGACGGAGAGTGACACTTTAAGAATTTCCGATTAGCGATGGGGCGACTAAGCGCCAACCGTCAGATCGTGAGGGGAAACAACGACAGAGATTAAATCGGCGGGAAGAAGGACAGGTTACAGAAGCGGGGAGTGATGAATCTAGGCCATTGGATCAATCGGGATGGACGGTTATGATCCAATCAGGGTGCGCCAATCGGGAGGACCAACGATACGGGATTGGGCGATTGCGATGGTGTGATTGAGCGACCACCATCCGATCTAGAGACAGATCGACGATTTTTATGTAATTGGGGGGGTGTGAGGAGAGAGGAAACAGGCGCTCCGCGGTATAAGCACTGACCGTCGGATCTTTAAGAAATCGACGGCTGGAAACAAAGCGGAGGTCGACAGACATAACATTATCGCATCGGAACTTTCATGGTTTACAAAGGAACATAACGTTCCACTCCGATTCTCTGATGCGATTAGTGCCCAGGCCATAAACGCTTGGTCTCGGGCGCGAGGCATATGGGGAAGTGGTTTAGGGGGCTAGATGGAAAGGGGCTTAGCCTGCATATGTTTAAATTGGGTTTTTGGCCTATTTTTAATGCGTTCTAAGGCCAAAAGAGGAAAACGGTAGGGGAAATAAATGGTTTAAAATCCAAATAAAGAATATTATAAGGCTTAAGAAGGGGGTTTGGGAGGATTTAAAGGGTTAATGAGGAATCAAGGGAGGGAAAAAAAGGTGAGGGAAACAAATGTTTAGTGGGAATGAAATGTGGGGGAAAGGAGGCCTTTTTGGGCATTTTCTTCACAACAGAGAGGCTTTAAAACTGGAAATAGCAGTGAGGATTCATCAAAGGAAAAAGGCACAAGGAGGCTTCAAGGATGATGTGTTTTCAGAGGAAATGCATTCCTTGAAGGCTCAAACAACATTTTAGCCCCCTGTTTTCTTGTCAAAAAATTCATATTGGGCTAACACCACCAAGAAAGAGATCTCTGCATTAGCCAACAATGTTTCCTTCCCTATGACATGAAGCCCTTGATGGAGAAGGTAATGTGTGATGTTTCTCCTCTTTAAGTTTGTGATGTTTTTTTAGCCAACCATACTTGTGGAAGTGTAATTTTGTGTATGAATCTAGACCTCACACTATTATTAAATTACTTTGGGAAAAAAAATATACAGGATACCAAAGGTAGCCCCACTTACAACCATTTATTTGACCTTTCCTAAGTAATGAAGTAAAACCATCTCCTAGACTGAGAAACTTGTTTTCATCCTGATTGACTCTCAAAGTAAGGGGAGTATAATGGCCACATCCAGGGCCCCTAGAAAGGGTCCTCCACACAACAAACACAAGTGGCTAAGGTCCTTGAAGAGTGCATGAACATCTTCTCCTCACCCATAGGGGTACCATTTCACTGTCAAGTCAAGCATTTGGTTGATATGACTCTCAGATCACCTCTACCCAATGGGACAATATATTTCCACTCCCTTCTGGAAAATGATGAAATCAAGAAGAATATCTACAATTTTCTACAAAAATGGCACATCCTATGAACTTCTTCACTTTGTGGCAGCTCAATTATACTCGTTGTGTTATTTTGTTTGGCGCATGAATGTACCAAATCACACTTGCTTAAGAGGGGTGGTTTTTCCCTCTTAATTTATCGATCACAGGCAAAAAATAGATGGAGTAAATCAAGTTAGTGGAACATGCTAAAACATAAACATACTAGATATAGAAATAGCATGCATATTCAAACATAAAAACTAAACTAAAACTAAAACAAATAAAACAAAAGCTCTAAATAGAGTCAAACAACTTCAATAATCCAAATGGCGGTGCTTACGTCCCCTCTTATTGAGTGCTGGTAGGAAATGAGGATGAAAATTTAACCCACTTGCCACGGGGCCCTTAGAACTATGGAGCTTCAAGTCCCGATGCAAGGATGTCTTTACCTCCGAGATGCATTGGCACAAAGTATCCCTCTCTCTAATATGGTGGACAAGAGTTGTTGGATGGCCAACAACTGATTCCCCTCTATCTCTGCTCTGGATCACACACTGTTGGTATTACTTGGGGAAATTCTGGCCAACATAACAATGTGTTCTCATATTTTTCATCTATTGGTGGCGTTTTATAGGAGAATTCAAATCCTCCTTCCCTCTCTTGGTACATTGTGGATGTTGACCAAAAAGAGGAGGGTGATTCCATTGTGTGCTCCCTTGAGGTCCTAAGGAGGCTTGGGTGGTTGTCCTTAGGCAGCCTCAAGTGTGGGATCAGTGTCTTGGAGTGTGCCTTGTCGTCCCGGAAAGTGACTTCCGCCACTTTCAGGGCGGCGTATATTTTTGAGGAAATGTTGCGTAAGGTGCGCTTATAGAAGAATTATGCACGCAAAGGTGCATTTAATTGGTTCTATTGGGGTCCTGTGTTTTGATAGATTGGTTTACCAAAAGACAAGGCAACATCAGAACGAATATTTAGAGTTCCAGGATCTAGTCCTCCTGTTCTCAGAGAGGGATCTCTCAAATTATTTGTTTGCAAAGGTAAATCTTGTTTGATTTTGAGTATTGATTTTAGACTAGTTATTAAGTGCAGATGTTTGTTCATTTTGTTGGTTTGTTTGAATTGGCACAACAGAACATGAAAGATCTATGTAGTATAGATAGAAAGAAGAAATGTCAGATTCATTGGGCAATGGAGTCAAGAAGAGGATTATAACAAGCTCATCAATGGATATGGGATATCAAAGGGCAAATCTAACTTGGCCAGGAGATCCTTTAGTTTTTTTGAATGAGATGGACATCAATGATTTGGAAAGAGAAATTGGATTCTCAACAAAGGGAACTTAAAAACATAACTTGAACATAAAGAGGTATTTGATAGACAGGGCTAACCATAAGTTCTACAAACCACACTTTAATCAAATAATGACTTCAAAACAACTTTTAAAATGAAATATAAGATTCGGGGAACGCCCTATTTCCTCAAAGACTTTATTTCAAAGGATTTTAGAAAACATAAAAGATTCACTGATAATTGCAGTCATAGAAGAGGGAACACCTAACACATATATGATCACAACTATAAAGACCTTTAAAACAATTGTTCAAGCAAGGATAAAGGGTATGATCAAAACAGACCTCCTTGGCTAACTATAAACAATGGTACTTCAAAGGGAGACTTCAAAAATAGTTTTCAAGTGGTAGCAGGCAAGCAGGGAAAACCATAAATCATGTTGGAACCAACTATATGAACTATTAGAGAAATAAACAAGCATGAGGACTAGCGAGAAATATTAAAGACTCTAAAATACCTTCGCAGAAGAAAACATAAAACAATGAAGGATAAACAGGTCTAAGGTGCTTCCAGGAGTCATTTCTTAGCCTAAACTTTTCATCCTACTGTAGTAAGAATTTATGGAACAAAATGAAAACAAGAAGAACAACAGACAGTTTAGAATACATCACCAATATCCAAGCTCAGGGATCCAATGATAGAGCCTTCTCAAGAACAAGCATGTCACAACATCATCAAGCTTCCAAGGCTTCAATTTCTTCCTCAACTTCAGACAGACTATGTATTATTTCAAAGAGTTCCAATGTTACAACTAGTGACCAACCAACCAACATCTCATCTTCTTCAGAAGTATTTATAGAAGAAAGAGGAGGTGGGATGAAAAAAATGATCTCTAGTTCAATTAATACAGGTTAATGCTTCTCTGCCTTTGAGGGGCTCAATAGAGGAGATCTTTGATGTTTCCCATGTATTAATTGGTTTTCATTAAGTATTTCGCTACTTGGTAGGTTTTGTTGACTTTAAAACTCTTTTGGTAGGTTGGCAATAACTCTGGCTTCTTTAAACAAAATATCACTGACTAAGGCAATAACTATGCCTTCTTTTGATTAATTGAAGTTATAGCTTTTGGTTGTTGGAAGGATATTTTAGCCTCTGATGTGGCAGTGGAGGCTTTCTTCGACTGATATAACTCTCTGTTTTTATAAACACAATGATTTATCCTTTGATCTGTGTTTAGGTTTAATTAAGCCTTTATCTTCATCTTCGGGTCTTTATTCTCTGATAAAATTTGTTGTCCTTTGTTTATATAGGTATCTGTCCATCATAGGAGGGTTTCTTCGAGGGTCAAGGATCATGATCCACCGATTTAAATATGAATTTACAACCCTGCTGGTTCTTTTTCTTCGTTGATTTAAGGTCATAATTGTCACTCTGAACTCATATAGTCACCTATCTGTGACTGTAGAAATACATAGATCGAACACTACTAAACACTACAAAACACAAAAACTAATTATAAAAATCCTGCGAGTTGTGGTAAAACTATGTTTCAGAGGTTTAATGGAGGCCATATAAATGCTTAAGGATGGGGAAATACATTGGAGGAGGACATAAAACTAGGCAGAACAACTAACCAGGTTCGTATTTGAATTATGGCGCGAATATGAAGAAGGGTGGTTTTGGGAAAACCGACAACGGTTTTCGCGTAGCATTTGGGGGGGAAGCGGTATTAGATTTTGGAACACGATATAGGTTAGCATTCGACACATGGATTTCTAAAACCACTTTTATTGCGTGGAAGTAGCGCACTGTGGAAAGGGGCCAAAAATTATGCGATATGGATTATGGTCTGTTGGATTGGAGGCTCCAAATCCAACAGTGCAGGTTGAGCGCGATGGATGAAGAGCTGTGGGGTAAAAGGGTACACGGGGTCCATGGTGACGCCAACAAAATTGGCACACAGTGGATGGGTGCAATAGGCTATCAGGTTAAGTCCCGATCGTTAGATTTCTTTGATGGAGGGTTATGATTAAGAGAAGGAACGAATATGAAGAAATGAAGGGGAAGGGAATGGGTGGAAGGATGGAGCAAAATGGCTTTTGATATTTGTAGATTGATGGTCAGGACTTTGTTTAAAAATATTTTTGTCGAGAAACGAAAAATATAGAAAATGTAAGGTTTGAAGGAATTTGGCGGAGAAAAATGAGGAGAAGGGAGGGCCCACCTTTTATAAAGGGTGGAAGGAAGGATCAATGGGAGCCGTTGGATCATGAGGATTGACGGCCAAGATTTTTCGATGGGGGAGAAGAGAAGGGCGAGGTTTGAAAAGAAAAGGTATTGTGGGCCGTCGGATTTGAGAAGATCAAAGGCAGAGATTGCATCGCAGAATCGCACAGGACGTGAAATGGTGCGAGGGGAGGGGAGAAACGCGATGATGTGATTGAGCGCGGACCATCCGATCAAATTTGATCGACGGTGGAGATTTCATTGCGGGATCGCATTGGCGGGAAGAAAGGGTAAAGTGGCGATGCGATGTGTCGATGTGATGAATCGTGAACCGTTGGATATGGTGAAATGAACGACTGGGATTACATCGCATCGGAGAAAAGGAAAGAGGCAAAAGCGTCGGGGTCTTTGAGTTTGCGATATGCGATTAAGTGCTAGCCATTTGATTGGTATGAGAGATCAATGATCAATATTAAATCGACGGGTATGATGTCGGAGGGCTAATGAGTGGAGCGCGATTGAATCTGGGTTGTTGGTTCTTGTGGATTCAACGGCTGAGATTAAATTGGAGGATCAGCATCGGAAGAGGAAAAAGGAATGAATAAAGGGAATTTTCAATTGCCAATGAATGTTTGCGATGCGATGAGCGCTTCGCGCTTGGTCATAGTGTGGGTCATATGTGGAAAGGGGCTAGGGCTAAGGCCGAAAGGGGCTTAAGGCCTTAATGCTGAAAAATGGGTTTTTAGGCCAAAATGAAGGTTTTTTAGAGGATTTTGAGGGTTTCGATAAGGGAGAAAAGGGTTTTGGAATGGTTTAGAAGTCAAATGAAGGTCTTTATGGATGAATATAGAGAATGAAATGGAGAAGTGTAATGAGGGAAAATGGAGTTTTTAAGTAGTCTCTATTTTAGTAAACAACAAGTCCTTGAGGGCTTTAGTGGAACAGCAGTGAAGACTAACGCCAAGGATAAAGGACATCATAAGACTTCAAGAACTCACAATTTGGAAATGAATTGTTTCTTGAAGGCTAAAAAATATTTATCCACCATTTGGTATGAATTTTTTTTTATAGGTGGCTAACAGTGGCTCCACATGGGGATGGATTCTTCTTGAAGGTGTTGAGAACATCAGACAACTTTCTATGGAAGCTTATCAGTGCCTTGCACTTTGATAATATTTTTATCAGCTGCTAACAAAAATGACTTAAAACTTGATATATCAGTAGAAAGTATTTCCCAAAAATCTACCTACTCAACCTACTTCCTAACATTTTTTCTTCAGAAGGTGTACTTGGACTTGCAACCTTTTCATCAATCATTTATTCTTTTATTGAAAACATAAAACTAGTCTAAGTCTACCCTTATTTCTCCATGAGTTCAGATTAAGCAGTTGAACTCATAAGTTTCTCTACCTAACTACTATTTGTTAGGATTAGACTGTCTAACAGATTTTTATTCTCTATATTTCTAAAATAGAAATTTAAAGGTAGCCAAGCCAAGATTAAGAAATTTTGACTTGCTACAGATCCATGGCATAAAAACAAGCTGCACATAGATTAAAATTTGCAGAAAATTAAAAAAAAATTGTGAAGGCTTGAGATCTGAAAACTAAAACATCCTTCATTTATTCTTCAGCTCTGGTTTTGATCTTGTTTGAGCTGTCTTTTTCTTTTCCTTTCTGGTTCAAGTTTTGAGCTTCTTAGAACCATTGTTTCTCTATCCTAATCTACCTTACTAATAAGCCAAGATTTTACTATTTAGTTGATCTAATTCACTAACCTATCAGCGATAAATTGAAAAGCTAATTAGTCATGATTAGGCTGTATGACTAACTATAAGTGTGCTTTTAGGAGTGGCATTTGAGCTTGCACACTTTCAAATTTTGTCTCTCTTTTTTGGTATGGGCCTGTACCTTTCTTGTTTTCATTCTGCCCTCTTTTCTGTTTTCTATTGTTTTTTGTAATTTTCTCATTTTATTCTTCAAAGAAGAAATCAACAACTACCTAAATTATCTAAGCTGAGATTTATTGACATTCCTATCTAACCTATTCTAACTTGGAATATTTACATGTTTAGCTGATGAACTCTCTTTTCCATTACAACCAATCCAATAAATGATTCTATGATTGGTCCTTCTTCATCTCTTTCGGCAGGCTGGACAAACAGGGCCACTCCCATTCCTTTTGTTACTTAGCAGTAGTGCTAAATAATCTTCTTACTTTTGGTAATACATTGCTCTTAACAACCTTTATCCCTTAATATTCAAGAAATGAGCATAGGGATTTTGAAATAATGCCTAGTTATGAGTATTTGGAAGACACGGTTCCACCAGGATCATCTCTTCTTTCTCCACTAGATCAAGATTAAGATTTTCTTAAGAAAGAAAAACTTCCTCATCTTCATTATTAACTGAACTAGAGGACTCATCCTATTCGGCAGTGTTGTCCTCTTGTAGTCTTGGTATGCTCTGATTCAGTGGACTATACTCTGCGAAGAGATCATCATGTTCTTGAACAGGGGTATCTTTTATTACCTCAATCCTTTCAGGAGGAGGTTCCTTATATTCATCCTGCTCAAGAGATTCCTCTTTCTTCTCAATCTCAACATTATAACTAATAGATTGTTGATTACCAATTATGTGAAAGCTATTTCTGATGGGTTGGATTGGATGATTGTTGCTTTCAAGCTGATGATAATGAAATTCATGACACCAATCGACTGCTGGTTGCCCTGCATGATTAGTTTATGTTTGGAGCTCATCATCATCACCGGATTGATCAAAATTTGGCAAATCATTAGTTTAAACAATATCACCAATTAAGCATATTGGGTTGTCAGTTTATTTTTCTTTAAGTTGATATATAAGTTTGTTTTCTGGTTCATGACAACAAGGACTAGTAGGTTGATGAGCATAAGTGTTTTGTTCCAATGAGGATTCAAGGGCTAGCTGTCTGTTTATTATTAGATTAATTTCTTCCTCTATCAAGAGAGAAGTAACTTCCTTTTTTTTTTTGGGTAGAAGTACAGCAGTCCCCTTTCTCTTGTGTTGACTGATTTTTAGGCTAGATGTCTTCTTGAGCCTCTTCTAGGGAATCATTACTTGTGCTTGTAGGGAAACTTTTAGGATTTTCTTATTTTTCTTGATCTACCTCAATTTCAAACAACTCCTCATGATTTTCATGGCATTTACTTTGAATATAAGGTTCATGGGTTGTTTCTACTATATTGTCAGGATGCCACTCTCCTTTTAAAATCTGAAATGAGTTATAACATAGAGGGAGAGTCCCTATATGTGTTGATTTTTCTTCTATTTCAAGTTCCGTGTTTCCTAGGAGGCTTATTGTTTTCTCAGAGCACTGCTGACTTTTTGCATTTTCATTTTGGTTGTAAAGTTTTCTTAGCAGCGCAATACAAGATAAAGGTATGCTGTCAAGATTTTCTTGACAACCTTCTTCATTGTTTTCTCTGTAGCCTTGCTCATCATACATATTTTTCTTGTTGTATATGTCTTGTAGTGGTCGAGTTTGTGTTTGATTAGGAGAAAGCATGGGTTTTTCTGGATAATCAATATTTGTATCAGCCTCATGCCTTTCCAGCTTCTTATCAAGTATGTACATCATTTTTTCCATCATGACCAGTATTTTTGCTTCTGGGTCTATATCTAAATCCATGTTTGTAATAAAGAGGTCACTGTATCTTATCAACTAGTTCAGAGTCTTCTACCAGTGGAGTCATTAGGTCTTTTGGGATTGTGGAGTCGCCAAGTGGAAGATTTTGAACTTTGTTGTCCACCATCAACATGATTTGGTTTTCTCAATGCCTTCCTAGGAGAGTTTATAAGGACTAGTGAAGTAATAGGCCTATTGGAGGCCAGTGGAGTCACCAGATGGAAATTTTTTAGCTTTTGTGAAGGTAAAATGTTTAATGGTTCCACCACCATGTTTATTATGAAGCCAATTTGAAATATTTTTGGATTTTGTATATTTATATGCTTATGAGAGTTTCCTATGTCTGATCTTAACACTTAGCTAAGGTGCTCAAACAAACAGAGTCTACTCTATGGCTTACTAACTGATTTTCTTAGAGATTTGTAGGACTAAAGAGTTTATAATAGTTTTCTAAGCTATCATAGATTCAATAGGTCCCACCGTGATCACCATTATGTTGGTGTCTTGTGTTTTGATAGATTGGTTTACCAAAAAACAAGGCAATATCAGAACCAATATTTAGAGTTTTGGGATGTAGTCCTTCTGTTCTCAGAGAGGGATCTCTCAAATTATTTGTTTGCAAAGGTATATCTTGTTTGCTTTTGAGTATTGATTTTAGACTATTTATTAAGTGCAGATATCTGTTTGTTTTGTTAGTTTGTTTGTTTGGTTGAATTGGCACAGTAGAACATGAAAGATCTAAGTAGTATAGATAGAAAGAAGAAATTCCAGATTCATTGGGAAATGGAGTCAAGAAGAGGTTTATAACAAGATCATCAACGGATATGGGATATCAAAGGGAAAATATAACTTGGCCATAGGATCCTTTAGTTTTTGTGAATGAGATGGACATCAATGATTTGGAAAGAGAAATTGAATTCTCAACAAAGGGAACTTAAAAACATAACTTGAACATAAAGATGTATTTGATAGATAGGGCTAACCATAAATTCTACAAACCACACTTTAAGAAAACAATGACTTCAAGACAACTTTTAAAATGAAATCTAAGATTGGGGGAACGCCCTATTTCCTCAAAGACTTTATTTCAAAGGATTTTAGAAAACATGAAAGATTCACTAATAATTGAAGTCATAGAAGAGGGAACACCTAACACATATATGATCACTACTATAAAGACCTTTAAAACAATTGTTCAAGCAGGGACAAAGGGTATGATCAAAATAGAACTCCTTGGCTAACTATAAACAATGGTACTTCAAAGGGAGACTTCAAAAATATTTTTCAAGTGGCAGCAGGCAAGTAGGGAAAACCATAAATCATGCTGGAACCAACTATATGAACTATTAGAGAAATAAAAAATCACGATGACTAAAGAGAAATCTTAAAGACTCTAAAATACCTCAGCAGAAGAAAACATAAAACAGTGAAGGATAAACAGGTCTAAGGTGCTTCCAGGAGTCATTTCTTAGCCTAAAATTTTCATCCTACTGTAGTAAGAATTTATGGAACAAAATGAAAAGAAGAAAAACAACATACAGTTCATAATACATCACCAACGGCCAAGCTCAGGGATCCAATGATAGAGCCTTCTCAAGAACAAGCATGTCACAACATCATCAAGCTTCCAAGGCTTCAATTTCTTCCTCAACTTCAGATAGACTATGTATTAGTTCAAAGAGTTCCAATGTTACAACTAGCGACCAACCAACCAAAATCTCATCTTCTTCAGAAGTATTTATAGAAGAAAGAGGAGGTGGGATGAAAGAAATGATCTCTAGTTCAATTAATATAGGTTAATGCTTCTCTGCCTTTTAGGGGCTCAATAGAGGAGATCTTCGATGTTTTCCATGTATTAATTGGTTTTCATTAAGTATTTGGTTACTTGGCAGGTTTTGTTGACTTTAAAACTCTTTTGGTAGGCTGGCAATAACTCTAGATTATTTAAACAAAATATCACTGACTAAGGGAATAACTATGCCTTCTTTTGATTAATGGCAGTTATAGGTGGCGCTTTTGGTAGCTGGAAGGATATTTTAGCCTCTGATGTGGTAGTGGAGGCTTTCTTCGACTGATATAACTCTCTGTTTTTATAAACACAATGATTTATCCTCTGATATGTGTTTAGGATTAATTAAGCCTTGATCTTCATCTTCGGGTCTTTATTCTTTGATACACTTTGCTGTCCTTTATTTATACAGGTGGCTGCCTGTCATTGGAGGGTTTCTTCGAGGGTCGGGGATCGTGATCCATCGATTTAAATATGAATTTATAACCCTGTTGGTTCCTTTTCTTCATTGATTTAAGGTAAGAATCATCACTCTGAACTCATATAGTCACCTGTCTGTGACTGTGGAAATACATAGATCGAACACTACTAAACCCTGCAAAACACAAAAACTAATTATAAAAATCCTGCGAATTGTGGTAAAACTGCGTTTCAGAGGTTTAATGGAGGCGGTAGGAATGCTTGAGGATAGGGAAATGCAGCGGCGGAGGACATAAAACTAGGCAGAACAGCTAACCAGGTTCGTATTTCAATTATGGCACGAATATGAAGAAGGGTGGTTTTTGGAAAACCAATAGTGGTTTTCGCGTAGCATTTGGGGGGGGGAAGCAGTATTAGCTTTTGGAACGCAATATAGGTTAGCGTTCGACACGTGTATTTCTAAAACTACTTTTATCGCATGGAGGTAGTGCACTGTGGAAAGGGGCCAAAAATTACGCGATATGGATTCTGGTCTGTTGGATTGGAGGCTCTAGATCCAACGGTGCGGGTTGAGCGCGATGGATGAAGAGTTGCAGGGTAAAAGGGTACGTGGGATCCATGGTGACTTCAGCAAAATTTGCATGTAGTGGACGGGTGCAATAGGCTATCGGGTTAAGTCGTGATCATTAGATTTCTTTGATGGAGGGTTATGATTAAGAGAAGGAGCGAATATGAAGAAATGAAGGGGAAGAGAATGGGTGGAATGATGTAGCCTGATGGCCTTTGATATTTGTAGATTGACGGTCAAGATTTTGTTTAAAACTATTTTTGTCGGGAAATGAAAAATATAGAAAAGGTAAGGTTTGAAGGAATTTGGCGGAGAAAAATGAGGAGAAGGTAGGGCCCACCTTTTATAAAGGGCGGAAGGAAGGATCAATGGGAGCCGTCAGATCGTGAGGATCGACGACCGAGATCTATTGATGGGGGAGAAGAGAAGGGAGGGGTTTGAAAAGAAGAAGTATTGTGGGCCATCAGATTTGAGAAGATCAACGACGGAGATTGCATCGCAGAATTGCACAGGACGTGAAATGGTGCGATGGGAGGGGAGAAAGGCGATGATGCGATTGAGTGCGGAATTTCCGATCAAACTTGATCGACGGTGGATATTTCATCGTAGGATCGCATCGGCGGGAGGAAAGGGTAAAGTGGTGATGCAATGTGCCGATGCAATGAAGCGCGAACCTTCGGATCTGGCGGAATGAATGGCTGGGATTACATCGCATCAGAGAAAAGGAAAGAGGAAAAAGTGGCGGGGTCTTTGAATTTGCGATATGCGATTAAGCGCTGGCCTTTGGATCGGTATGAGAGATCAACAGTCAGGATTAAATTAGCGGCTATGATTTTGGAGGGATAATGAGTGGAGCGCGATTGAATCTGGGCTGTTGGTTCTTGTGGATTCAACGGTTGAGATTAAATTGGAGGATCAACATCAAAAGAGGAAAAGGGAAAGAATAAAGGGAATTTGTGATTGCTGATGAATGTTTGCGATGTGATGAGCACTTTGCACTTGGTCATAGTGCAGGTCATATGCGAAAAGGGGCTAGGGCTAAGGCCAAAAGGGGCTTAAGGTCTTAATGCTGAAAAATGGGTTTTTAGGCCAAAATGAAGGTTTTTCAGAGGATTTTGAGGGTTCCGATAAGGGAGAAAAGGGTTTTGGAATGGTTTAGAAGTCAAGTGAAGGTCTTTATGGATGAATATAGAGAATGAAATGGAGAAGTGTAATGAGGGAAAATGGAGTTTTTAAGCAGTCTCTATTTTAGTAAACATCAGGTCCTTGAGGGCTTTAGTGGAACAGCAGTGAAGACTAACACCAAGGATAAAGGACATCATAAGACTTCAAGAACTCATAATTTGGAAATGAATTGTTTCTTCAAGGCCAAAAAATATTTAGCCACCATTTGGTATGACAAATTTTTTATAGGTGGCTAACTGGTTGCTTTTGTGGGCTATTTGATTTTTCTTTTTGGACCTTAGATATTTTTAAATATTTCAGATTCTCTAATGTCTTTTAGCCCTGTAAATCCTTCTACCTGACATTAAATAATTTCACCTTTTCTTGTCCAATTTTCCAGTGATAACAGTTTATCCCTAATGTGTGAGGTCTAGGAAGAACTGTATAGCCAAAATACATTATAGTTTCTTTTCTGTGTATTGTGTGGAGAGAGAGAGAGACCTACGTGTAGCTTGAAGTTGGAGAGACCCTGCACTGGGTCGAAGAGTGACCATGTCATGTGGAATCCTTGCAAGTAATGGTACAATACAATATATACAAATTTTCTATGAGGTTGGCATGTCCCATGCTCGTGATGCTTTGGCTAGTTAAACAAATCTATTTGACAGATACAGATTCTGTCTGCGTCACTAGTATGGTAGTGATATGTTGGTTGATGACGGTGACTGTTGATACCCTCAGGGACGATTTTTCTTTGATGATAGGTGGAATGCAGTACCCATATGTGTGAAATTGGTATGGAATATAAATGCACATTGTACACATAGGCGTCGGCCAAGAGCTTCCCATGTAATAATTGCTGAAAGAGATGCTTATAAAGGCACGGGTCTTCGACGAATTTAATAAAAGTGTAATGGTTTAAGGTATGATACCATCTTGACATGAAATATTGTGTTGTATTTGCAGGAGGATCGATGACATCTGTGGGCAATGATGTCTCCCACAGTGCCACCCAAGGATGCCCTTTTTGTGGAGAGGGGTGATCCAAGGTATCGCTTCCTTTTTTGTAAAAGAGGTGTTGATGTCGACAGAAAGGAAGCCTCAACCAACCGAGGGCGTCACTGATATGGAGGATCAAGATCCTATATTTGATGGGTTTAACATAGGCATGATGACGAGGGGTGACTGAAAACTAATGAATTCATTGGCCCAAGGTCGAAGTATGAAAAGCGGCTTGGTGGCAGTCATAACTATTTCTAATGGGGGAAATCCCTAGAGTCGGTAGGAATTCCAGGGTGGGTATAAACTGGTTATGAATGTCATGTTAGATTTTGCATGAGGGTGTGATATTCCGACCAAGGGTGACCATGGACTAATGCCATGGGAGAAAAAAGGAATGGGTGGGTGGGGGACATAGTGCGTCATTTGCAGTCTTTGTACAATTATCAAAAGAATAAAATAATGGGGTTTTATTATGTCCCCATATTACTAGTGTAGTCCCTTATTGTTATTAGTGTAGCCCCGTTATTATTATTGTTGTACCCTTGTAACCCCCATATTGTTATTATTTTTCCCTTACATTATTATTGTTAGGTTGGCTAGGATTATATTGTGACCCCATGGACTCCTATATATAGAAGGAGGTTTTGTGATTTGTATCATCCAAGGATTGTTCATTTATGTAATGTATTGGAGGTTTCCCCCTCGAAGTGCCTTATTTATAAGGCATTGATCTCTATTTTCTTCTATTTTTGGAGCTGGTTTAATAACATTTGGTATCAAAGCTTTGGATTCTAGGGTTTCTCTGCTCCAAATAGGTCATCATGGAATTTTTGCGATAAATTTTTTTCTACGAAGGTTCAAAAGCTGAAATTTCTACAGAGCGAAGCCGAAATCCTGAGGAAAACCTTGTAGAACTTTTAGATCTTGTTTCACAATATTATCAGAGATATGATCTGTGGAAGTTAGGGTTTTTTTCAGGCTCCCGAATTTCACCTAAACAGGACATCGTGGAATTTTCACTATAATTTTTTTTCCACAACGTTTCAGAAGCTAAAATGTTTATAGAGAGAAGCCGAAATCCTGAAGCACGTCTTGTAAAAATTTCATATATTGATTCGAAAAATATTTGGAGATATGATCTGTGGAAGTTAGGTTTTGTTCAGGCTCCCGAATTTCATCTCAAAGAGGTGAACTTGGGAAAATTGTCATAACTCTCTCTCTAAGCATTGGATTAGAATTTTGTAAAAAGTGGATGCAATTAAACAGACTGTAGTTTCCTTTGTATCAATTTCAGAGTCGAAGGAGGAAAGAATGATACGTGGCAGGTCGTAAAAGTTCACTATACAGAACTAATCCAAAATTAGGTCATTGTGGGAGATTGGGAATAGCTTTGACTTGAAGAATCTAAAATAGGTCAGACCTATGGAATTCAAAAGAATATTTAGAGGGCTACTACAGGGCCAAATTTTAGATATTGAATATTTGAAATCACATAGATAATTCAATTTCAATATCGAGCTCCTCAAAAGCAAGAAAAAGTTGTGTATTGTTTTTCAAATTACATAAGTCTTGTTTGAAAAATCAGTTTTAAGTGATTCCAAGGGCCTATTGAACATAGATATTAGTATTGGGTTTTAAAATTCCCCCTAAAAATAATTCAACACCCATTAAGCCCTAAGAATACTCTACTATGACTCATGAAGATGAAGAATTGCAACATCATCTATCAAAATTACAAGAGCAAGTGCACCAAATTTCGATCTTGCAAAGAGCAACAAAAAATGAAATGGAAGTTTTGAAGAAAGGCGTGGAAGCGAAGATGGATGGTTTGAAGAAAGGCATGGAAGCTAATATGGATGGCATGGAAGCTATTGGGTATGTGTTATATTCTTTCTAGGACTAGCCCCACGCGTTGTGTGTTGCGTTGGGCATAGAAAGGGGGTCGTAGGGGGGCGGTAGCCCCCCTGTCGGGGTTCGGGGCAGCGCCTTGGCAAATTTTTTTTTTTGGTGTGCGGACCCACTCATAGGCGGACCCACCCATGTTTTGTGCATGATTTTGCACATGGTTTTTGGGTATGATGGTTTTCATCCCCTGGTATTTTGTAGATCCAGTCAAGGGAACTACGGTTATGTTCTAATCTAGGGTTAATGGATTGGGGTTTATGTATGCTTCGGCATGTATATATATGTGTTGTAACACTAAAAGGAATATAATGAAAAATTAATTTGGACGTCCTGATTTAGGATCCAGGGGAAAATGTTTGTGTTTATCTGTTTTATGTTTTATGCTCTCGCTATTGTTTATTTTCTATTATAAGATTCGTGTGTAGATAATTTATGTTCAGGGTTAAAACCTACATTTGGTATCAAAGATGTTTCCGCTTCAAGTGGACACTTTTGCTACTGAGGGTTTTTTTCTTGGGCCTGAGGTAGACCCTATTCAGTGGGAGATCTGTGGGATCGATTCTTGCGGTGAAAGAAGATGGCGAGCGGCGGAAAGATAAAGATCGAGAAATTTAATGGTCAAAGTTTTGAGTTGTGGAAGCTCAAGATGGAGGATTTTCTGGTGGATAAAGATCAGTGGATCGCGGTAGATCCAGGTACTAAACCAACGGCAATGTCATATGAAGACTGGAAGAAACTGGATCGGAAGGCTAAGAGCACAATACGTTTGTATGTCTCAGATTCAGTATTGTTGAATGTATATGGGGAAGCTACGATGAAGAATTTGTGGGAAAAACTTGGGACTTTGTACCAATCTAAGTCTCTGGTGAATAAGCTGTTCCTACGGAAAAAGATATATAACCTGAGGATGAAGGATGGAGACTCAGTGATAGAGCATCTGAACGCCTTCAGTACTGTGGTAAGTCAGCTGTCATCTGTTGATATTAAAATCTCAGATGAAGATAAGTGCATCAGTTTGTTGTGTTCTCTACCAAACTCGGGGGACAATCTAGTAATTGCAATAGGTAGCAATACAACTACCTTGAATTCTAATGACATTGTCTCAGCCTTGTTGTTGGAGGAAATGAGACGGAGAAATATGGAGGGCCAGAATGAAGATGCCTTATCTGTACGAGGAAGGTCCCAAAACAGAAAAAAGAATAAGGTTTTGAGTGGGAGATCCAAATCTAGAGGGAGATCTAAATCTCCTAGAAAGTTTGTAAAGGTACGCTAGAAATGCGGAAAGAAAGGGTACTACAAAAGGTACTGCAAATCTAAAGCTCCTGAGAAAGGAAAGGGATCTGATGATGCTCCTTTTGCAGAGGCAAAAACCACCTCGGATGAAGGTGGGGATGTGTATTTGGCTTCTTCTTCAAATACACATGTAGATCATGAGTCATGGTTGATTGACTCAGGTGCATCCTTTCACTTCACTCCCCATAGGGAGTGGTTCTGCGAATATGAGAAATATGATGGTGATGTCTTCCTAGGGGATGATAGGAAGGCCAAAATCGTCAGACGTGGAAAGGTCAAGCTGAAGCTGCAAGGTGGAAGGATTAGAATACTTCTTGGTGTTCTGCATATTCCTGCATTGGCCAGAAATCTGATTTCTGTAAGTAAGATGGATGATGCAGGTGTAAAAACAGTGTTCGAGAAAGATGCCTGCAAGATGGTTCGGGGAGCACTGGTATTAATGCGGGGAGTTCGGACTGGAAATTTGTACAAGCTACAAGGTAGCACTGTTATTGATGGGTGTAATAGTTATGTGGTTCCTGAAAGTGGAGTGGAAAGCCTAGCTGTCTCTGGAGAAAAGACCATGTTATGGCATCAAAGGCTTGGACATATTGGAGAGAAGGGCCTTTGGATACTACATAGAAATGGTATGGTAGAAGGTATGTCTAATTTCTCTCTAGATTTTGATTTCTGTGAACATTGTGTATATGGGAAGCAAAATCGGGTGAGTTTTCCTTCTGGTGCTAAGAGGGCGAACAAGATATTAGAACTTGTGCACAGTGATGTGTTTGGACCTGTGTCAGTTCCATCACTGGGAAATTCTGTGTACTATGTTTCATTCATAAATGAATTCTCAAGGAATACATGGATATATTCTTAATGATTTAGAATTTAAGGCTTTCGGTGAAAAAACGACAGAGAAGAAGATAAAGGCAACGGGTGAGATAATGGTGGAGAGTTAAAGAAGATTTTGAATTTATAAGCAGAAGTGTGGTATAGCACGACAGAAGACTACTCCATACACACCTCGGCAAAACGGAGTTGCAGAAAGAATGAACAAAACTCTGATGGAAAAGGCAAGAAGCATGCTCAGTGATACCGGGTTAGGACCAGAATTCTGGGTAGAGGCGGTGGAGACTGTATGCTATCTGGTTAACATATCACTTTCATCAGTGTTGGAGGATAAGACTCCACATGAGGTATGGACTGGTAATAAACCCTCTCTTTCACATCTAAGGGTATTTGGATGTGATGCATATGTACATGTTCCAAAGGAGAAAAGGACCAAGTTGGATAATAAATCTGAAAGGTGCATCTTTATTGGGTATAAGGATGGTTTAAAAGGTTACAAGCTTTGGAACACGGAAACAAGGAAGGTTGTGTACAGCCGAGATGTGGTGTTTAGAGAGGTGAAAGATGTTGTTAAGCATGAAATCATACCAAAGGAACCTGAGAAGATAGAGTTTGAGCTAAAGGTATGAATTAGGAAACTGTACAACATAAGAAGATTGGAACGAGGAAGAGCTACAAACCCGGCTTTGAGAAGATTGTCAGCAAGAAAGAAGGCAGCAGAAGGTATAGCGTCCATCTGCTACGTTTTAGGTTTTCCTTAACTATAGTGATGATGATCCCAGAACTATGGGGAGTAGTGAGTCGGGCAAATGGAGAACTACGAGAGGAGTTCATGGTTGATGAAATGGCATCCTTTCATAAAAATTAGGCATGAGATCTGGTGGAGTTGTCAGCTGGAAGGAATCCCATCAGGAAAAAATGGGTGTTTAAGAAGAAGATGAATGTAGAAGGCAAGGTGGATAAATACAAAGCTTGGTTGGTAGCGAAAGGTTATTCCCTGGTGTCAGGAATTGATTTTGGTGATATTTTTTCTCATGTGTCCAAAGTTACTTCTATTAGATTACTTCCTATACCCATCTTGTTGTTGATTTTGAGATAGAACAGATGGATGTGAAGACAAAATTTCTTCACGGGGATCTAGAAGAGGAGATATACATGAAGAAACCTAAAGGCTTTATGGTGAAGGGTAAGAAAGAACTAGTATGCAAGTTGAAGAAGTCTCTGTATGGGTTAAAAAAATCACTAAGGATGTGGAATCAGAAATTTGATACCTATATACGGGGACTTGGCTTCACCACAAGCAAGGAGGATCACTATGTTTATTTTAAATTAATTTGTGACCGTGTTATTTATTTGGTCTTGTATGTGGATGATATGTTGTTGATTGGAAATGACAAAGAAAGTATCCAAGATTTGAAGACCCAACTGTTCTCCAAATTCGACATGAAGGATCTTGGTGCTGCAAACTATATTTTGGGCATGGAAATTAGAGAGATTAGAAAAGAGGAAGCTACAGTCAAACCAAGGAAGTATGTCGAGGCAGGCTATTACGAGAGGTTCATCGGTTCAATATTCGGGATAGTAAACCGTTGAATGTTCCTATTCTGTGGGTGTAAATATGTCATGAGCAATGTCCCAAGACACGAAGAAGAAAGGATGATATGTCTGCTCCATATCTCAGTGTGGTGGTGGCGATGTATGCAATGGTCTGTGCTAGACCAGACATTGTACATGCAGTGAGAGTATTGAGCATGTTTATGTCAAAACCAGGAAAGGAGCATTGGACAACAATGAAACGAGTTTTCAGATATTTGCGTGGCACTAGTGATTATGGTTTGTACCTGTCTTGAGAGGCCGGGATTGGAAAGAATGTTTGACATTTGTGGTTTGTTGATGCAGACTGGGCTGGAGATCTGGACCAAAGAAGATCTACAAGTGGGTATGTGTTTAACCTATTTGGAGGCGCAGTCAGTTGGATGAGTAAAGGACAGTCTGTAGTGGCTCTTTCAACTACAGAGGCAGAATACATAGTAGCCACTCATGCAAGCAAAGAAGCAGTTTGGTTGCATAGATTGTGTTCAAGTATGGGGTTGGTAAAGCAAGCTATAAGGATAGACTGTGATAGCCAAAGTGCAATTTTCTTGGCTAAGAACCTTGCTTATCATTCAAAGACAAAGCACATTGATGTTCAATATCACTTTGTGAGAGATATGGTTGAGGCTAAAAGGGTGTTGCTGGTAAAGGTGGACACTTTGAAGAATGTTGTAGATGCATTGATGAAGTCTGTGAGAACTTAGAAGTTCTCTTGGTGTAGAGAAACAATGGGTGTTGTAGAGCTGGGCTAATGACTAAGCTCTCCTGTGGCCCCCTGCGGAAAGACAACTACAAGTGGGAGAATTTTGGGTATGTGTTATATTCTTTCCACGACCAGCCCCATCATTGTGCGTTGCGTGAACACAATGAGGAAATCACGGGGGACGAGTAGCCCCATGTGAAAGTGCAGGCGGCATGCAACCCAAAATTTTTTTTTGGTGTGTGGACCCACTCATAGGCAGACCCACCCATGTTTTTTGCATGAGTTTGCACATGGTTTTGGGGTAGGATGGTTTTTGGCCCCTGGTATTTTGTAGATCCGGTCAAGGAAACTACGGTTATGTTCTAATCCAGGGTTAATGGATTGGGGTTTATGTATGCTTCGACATGTATATATATGTGTTGTAACACTAAAAGGAATATAATGAAAAATCAAGCTGGTCGTCCCAATTTGGGATCCAGGGGAAAATCTTTGTGTTTATCTGTTTTATGTTTTATGCTCTCGCTATTGTTTATTTTCTATTATAAGATTCATGTGTAGATAATTTCTGTTCAGGGTTAAAACCTATAGAAGCTAAGATGGATGACATGAAAGACAACATGGAAAACATGAAGAATGATCTAAAATCAGACATGGAAGGTTTAACTAAGTTGATACAATAAATGTTTCCTAATGGCGAAAAGATAGTAGAGGAAACTCATGATAAGAGCAAAATGAATGTTTATCGTGATTTCATAAACTATAATGTTGGAGGGAAGAACCACCATATTCCAAAGATGGATATGAGGAACTTTGAAGGCAAGGATCCCGTAACATGGATACTACAAATGGACCAATATTTTGATCTCAATAATGTGAAAAACACACAAAATATACACATTGCAAATTTACATTTAGAAAAAAATACATTTGTATGGTATCAATGACTTTTCTCCCTTAAAAAAATTGTCACTTGGTAATTTTTTACGGAGGAAATGATAGCACATTATGAGGATACAAAGAGAAACACCTTCTTTATCCAATTGATAAATCTCAAACAGAAGGGTTCAGTGGTGGAGCATATTTAGGACTTCCAAAAATTGAATATAAGGGTAATTGATATTCCAGAGGAACACAAGATTGATGTCTTCATAGGGACTTTAAAGGATAACATCCAACATGAAGTTCATGGTTGGGAACCTAATTCATTGGAGAAGGCATTCAGGTTCGCAAGAAAAATTGAATGTAAAATTATGGCGTCAAGGAAGCCTACCACTCACATCTATAAAGATGGAAGTGTTGCTACTCCTAGACTTCCATAACGTACAAGGTTGACACCACAAAAATTGGAAGAAAAAAGAGCAAAATGGATTTGCAACAGTTGTGATATAAAATACACTAAAGGTCATAAGTGTGCTGAGAAGAAATTATTTTACATATATTGTGAAGAGGAGGAAGAAAATGAACAAGAAACTACAAAAGAAGATGATATACACCAAGAAACAACACTAGAAGAAGAAGAAATGAGTCTGAACATATCGTGTAATGCATTGGCAGGAATTACCACTCCTCAAACTCTCAAGATATAAGGACATATCAAGAAGAAAAAGGTAATAGTGTTGATTGATTCAGGTAGTACCCATAATTTTATTCCTTTTAAGGTAGCCAAGGAATTGAATTGTTTCCTATACCTAGCACCAGAATGTCAAGTGATGGTTGCAAATGGAGGAACTATAAATTTCTCCAGAAAATGCCATAATATCAAGCTAACCATGGGGGAATATGTATTGAATAGTCCAATGATTTCCATTCCAATGGGAGGTGCTAATGTTGTACTAGGAGTACAATGGTTACAATCTTTGTGGATGATAGTTTTTAATTTTCAAGAAATTTTCTTGAAATTTTTTTCGGAAGGAAAGGAAATCGAATTATGGGGTATTGCACGGAAGCCGGGAAAGATAATAAGCTTTAATTTCATGACAAAGCTTCTGAAGAAAGAACAACGAGGCGTAATTGCACAATTATGCTCACTAGAAGTTCCAACATCAAAATCTTCTATTTCTCCAGATCTCCAAAAAGTCTTGGACAATCATTACAAGGTATTTGAAACTCCCAAAGGACTTCCACCTATTCATGATCATGATCATGCTATTCATTTGATTCTGGAACTGTTCCTCCAAACATTAGGCCTTACAAATATCCTTATGTCCAAAAGAGAGAAATTGAATGTATGATTGCAGAAATGTTAGAGGCTAGTATAATTCAACCTAGTCAAAGTTCTTTCTCTGCTCCAGTAGTATTGGTGCACAAGAAGGATGGATCACGGTGCATGTGTTCAGATTATAGGGAGCTCAATAAGCTCACTATTAAAGATAAATTTCCCATTCCTATGATTGATGAATTATTGGATGACTTACATGGAACAATTTATTTTACCAAGTTGGATCTTTGTTCGGGATATCATCAAATTAGAATGAATACTGAAGATATTCTGAAAACAACATTTCGAACTCATGAGGGTCATTATGAATTTTTGGTCATGCCTTTTGGCCTTACCAATGCACCTTCTACATTTCAAGGGTTGATGAATTCCATTTTCAAACCCTTCCTTAGAAAATTTGTGCTAGTATTTTTTGATGACATACTATTCTACAATAGGTCTTGGAAGGATCATGTTCAACATGTTGACAGGGTGCTCAAACTATTGGAGGAGAAAAAATTATATGAAAAAACATCCAAATGTTTCTTTGGAGTACAAGAGGTGGAATATCTGGGTCATATTGTATCTCACGAGGGTGTTAAGGTAGACCCTAAAAAAATTAGATCCATTAAGGAATCAAAAGTCCCCACAACCATAAAGAAGTTGCGAGGATTTCTTGGGTTAATAGGGTATTATCGCAAGTTTGTTCAGAATTATGGGAGAATAGCAACACCTCTAACAACATTATTGAAGAAATATGAATTTTCATGGATTCTTGAAGCAACTAAGGCCTTTGAACATCTTAAAGAGGAAATGTGCCTAGCACCGGTCTTAGCTACGGCGGTCTTCACAAAAACCTTTATTGTGGAATGTGATGCCTCATGAAATGGAATTGGTGTTGTTTTAATGCAAGAAGGAAGGCACATTTCTTTTGAAAGTCGTCCAATCAAAGGAAAGTATTTACAGAAAGCTATTTATGAGAAAGAAATGTTGGTAATACTACATGCACTAAAGAAATGACAACCTTACCTAATGGGAAGGCACTTCAAGGTAAAAATTGACCATGATCGTCTTAAACACTTTTTGGAACAAAGACTATCTTCATAAGAGAAGCAAAAATAGGTCACAAAGATGTTGGGTTATGACTTTGAAATAATCTACAAAAAAGGAAAGCTAAATGTTGTTGTAGACGCGCTCTCAAGAAAGGATGAAGTGATGGAAGCATTTATTTGTGCAATTTCTATTATCCAACCAGGTTGGATAATTGAAGCAAGGGGTGAATGCAAGAAGGACAAAGAAGTGTGGAGACTCATTCAAAATTTGAAGCAATATTCTAGTACATCTGATACATTTAGTTGGAAAAATGATTCCTTATGGTACAAATATCGCTTATATCTTTAGAAGAATTCCTAACCAAAACAAAAGGTTCTTTTTGAATTGCACACTTCTCCTTTAGGAGGACACTCTGGATTTTTAAAAACTTACCACAGGGTGAAGAAATAGTTTTTTTGGGATGGCCTTAAATCTGAAATTCAAAATTTTGTGGCTGAATGTTTGGCTTTCCAGCAAAATAAAGTTGAGACAATTGAGACCTCAGGTCTTCTACAACCTTTATCCATTCCAAGTCAACGTTGGGAGGAGATTTCAATGGATTTTATCATAGGTTTACTTAAGTTAGAAGGAAAGAGTATCATCATGGCAGTAGTTGATAGAATTACCAAGTATGCACACTTTTGTGCATTATCTCATCCATTTAAAGCAAGTGAAGTTGCTACTACATTTATGGAAAAAATTCAAAAGCTACATGGAAACCCAAAGATTATGGTAAGTGACAAAGATCCCATTTTTACTAGAAATTATTGGATGGAATTATTTTCTTGTTTGGGTACTCAACTAGCTCGTAGCTCATCTTATCATCCTCAATCTGATGTTCAAACTGAGATAGTGAACAAATGTTTGGAAGGATATCTTTGTTGTTTTGTATCTGATAAACAAACACAATGGGTCAAGTGGTTACCTCTGGCTGAATGGTGGTATAACACTTCCTTCCATACTACAGCAAAAATGACCCCATTTATGGAACTTTATGGATATCATCCATTTTCCATCACATCATATTTAAGAGAAAATTCTAAGTTGAAA
Organism: Pinus albicaulis; assembly: GCA_034641835.2. Taxonomy (NCBI): domain Eukaryota; kingdom Viridiplantae; phylum Streptophyta; class Pinopsida; order Pinales; family Pinaceae; genus Pinus; species Pinus albicaulis. The sequence continues at coordinate 203,285,394 of CM076571.1, read as the reverse complement.
GCAGTGGAAGATCACATCGAGCATCAAAAACAAGTTCTCCAACTCTTAAAGGATAAACTCAGTTTGGCACAAAATCGAATGAAACAACAGGTAGATAAACATTGCAGTGAGAGATGTTTTCATGTATGAGACTGGGTCTTTTTATGGCTACAACCATACCAACAAATTTCCCTCAAGAAAGCTAAGAAGGATAATAAATTATCACCAAAATACTATGGTCCTTACAAGGTGTTGCAAAATATTGGTACTATGGCATACAAATTGGAGCTTCCTGCTTCTTTGCGAGTGCATCCAATTTTCCATGTTTCATGCTTAAAGAAGGTTATAGGTGACAAACTTCCAGTTCAAACAATATTTCCAGAACTCAATGAGGAAGGAAAAATCATATTGGAACCTGAAACAATCACGGAAACAAGAACTCGATAGCTACAAAATCGATCAATTTTAGAGTATCTCATCGAGTTGAAGAACTCACCCACTGAATATTCTACATGGGAGGATGAGAATTTTATACAAAAGCATCCAGAGCTACACAAGCATTGAGGACAACACTTTTTTGAAGGAGAGGGGCATGTTAGGTCCCCATATCACTAGTGTAGTCCCTTATTGTTATTAGTGTAGCCCCCTTATTGTTATTTTTGTACCCCTATAACCCCCATATTGTTATTATTGTTCCCTTAAATTATTATTGTTAGGTCAGCTAGGCTAATATTGTGGCCCCATGCACTCCTATATATAGAAGGAGGTTTTTTCATTTGTATTATCCAATAATTGTTCATTTATGTAATGTACTGGAGGTTTCCCCCTCAAAGTGGCTTATTTTTAAGGCGTTTATCTCTCTTTTCTTCTATTTTTGGAGTTGGTTTCATAACAGGTTTGGTTTGTACAAAACACAGAGACAGGTGCCCCAAAACATGAAAGTGTTCGCTCACTAATGATTTGAGGAAGTTGTTTTGCTGAGGGTGGGG